>JAJEJO010002877.1:139764-179931 GCA_020662805.1 Glaucomys volans
TGTTCTCTTAGGCTCCAGACCCTTTCAGCTTGGATGTCTCCTGACTTGCCTCCTGAAGACTCCCAACTGCTTCTAGATAAAAAGATTTTGTACAGATTATCACACAATGTCTGAAAGCAACAAAAATTTGCTACTTTACAGTTCTGGAGGTCAGAAGTCCAAAATGGGTTTCACTTAGCTGAATTCAAGATGTTGGTAGAGCTACAATTCTTTCTGGTGACTCTAGGTGAGAGTTCATTTCCTTACCTTTTCCAGCTTCTGGAGGCTGTCCAGTTTCCTTGGCTAGGGCCCCCTTGTTTTTCATTTCATTTATTTGAGACAGGGTCTCACTATATTGCCTGGGCTGGCCTCAAACTCCTAGCCTCAAGCAATCCTCCTGCCTCAGCCTCCATGGTGACTGGGACTACAGAAACATACCACCAGGCCCAGCAGCCCCTACCTCCCATCCTAAAAGACAGCAACACCAGCAACAGACTGGAGTCAAGGATTCCTGACATCACATGACGGTGGCTCTTCTGCCTCCCTTTTCCTCTTCCACATGTAAGGACACACTAGGCTCACCTGGATAAGCACACTACTGTGAAGTTTGCTGATTAGCAAATCTTAATTATCCCTCACCATCTAATAAAATCACAGGTCCTAGGGATTAGGAGGAGGCATTATCCTGCCTACCACAGTCTCCACAGTCCTTCACAATCCACCTCCCACCCTTTTCTCCAACCCCATTTAAAGTCAGTTCAGAAACACATACAACATCCCAAGGAGTATTTCCTCCCTCAAGAACACCACGTGCTTTCCTATCACCTTGTGTTTCCTCTTGCTGGTTGCTCAACCTAGAAGGTGCTTGCCAATCTTTTCCATCTGGTAAACCTGGTGGATATGGAAAAAGACACATCCCAAAATAATGTGACCCAGAGAGAAGGAACAAGGGAGTCCCTGTCTTTCCCAGTGACAAAATAGGCCCTGGGGAGGAAATTTCCATTAAGTCTGAAATGACAGTTTCTGAAAGGAGGCCAAAGCATTGATCCCACACCCACTGACCCCACACCCATCATCTGGCCCAGTAAAGATAGCTCATTAATTGGGTCACCTCTCAGTGTAACCTAGATATGCCTACCCCCCTACCCGCCCCCACCCCTGTTGGCTGGTGGCTCATTTTCCACCAGGAAAATGGCTCATCAGAGGCAACACTCCCTTCCCAAATAAAAGCTGTGCTGAGCTGATCTGTAAAGTCTGTGTCCAGTCCGGTCTTTTTGTTCTAACAACCCATTAAAGAAGGAGCTCCACTCTAGGCATCCACAAACCACTGAAGAGTCAGTGTACAGCAGAGGCGTTTGGGAAGGCTTAGGTACAGGGGATGAAATCCAGCCCATTCAGCTCCTTAAGCCAGGCCTGCAGCTACAACCATCAGAAAGAAGGTAGCTTGCCCAGAGGAAATGCGCTTTCCTAACTCCTCTGGCCAGGGGAGTGATGTATAGAATAACTCTTAAAGAAATCTTTCTTCCCCTATTTTCTAACGGCAGCCCTGAGTTGACATATTTCCTATTTACTATTATAATATTTTATACATATTTACTATTACTACTGTTAACATTTGTCAAAACCTCACCCCCTCCTACTGCCCTCACAGTTCCATAAGGACCTGGACAGTTATTTTTTTTCTATGTACATTCTTTAGACTTCAATAAGCACCCGTCAGATTGTTTCAAAATGTTTCTGAATGAAATTGTTCAGTATTTCCTCAGTAAAGCTACTGAGCACCACCTGTATACCATGGCTCTGAAGTAAGTTTTACAGACAAATGCTACCACCTGAGGAACCAAATGGGTCTATACCTGGATTACCTGGGGAATCACAAAGCTGCTGTTCAAATGATTGTGTTATAGTATCGCTCATCCCAGCCATGGCTTTCACACTGCATTTATCTCTTGACCAAATCTTAAGAAAATATTTCTAAAGTTGAAAAAAAGAACAAAACAGAAAGTGCTGGGGTGGAGGAGAGCGGCCCCCTCAACTGAGTGAAAAGCCTGGGATTTAAACATCTCTTTAGCAAATGCAGCACGGTAATACGCAGTGTTTCAGAGCTCCAGTGTCAGAGACGCCTGGGTTAGAACTTCTTTTTCACTTACTAGCTGTTAATCTTGCCAACTTAAGCTTTTGCCTGCACAACAGGAACAACTTCTTAGGGTGGTGGTTGTTAACGACGTGACAGATCATCAGGCACCAATGGAGGCTTCTCGGCTGAGACCAGAGAATGGAAAGGACTTGTTCCCCTTCTTTCCTTTTTAGAGAGGTGATGAGGCAGCAGCCTCTCTGGAATCAAACAAGCTCTTCTTCACCTTGGTCAAGATGAGGCCATGCTTTACTCAGTTCACGAGACAACAGAGTTCACGCAGAGCCAGGCAACAAAGATGGGGAGTTGGGGGTTGGGGGGAAGTGTTGAAAGAGGAATCCGGGAGAAGTCTAATGTTGCTCTCGAACAGCTGAGAGAGATGGGGAGGGGCCACACCTGCAAAGTGCCTCCAGATGGCAGAAATAGACCCATGGCTGGGAACTACAGGAGGAAACTTAGATGCCTAATACAGAAAGGGCTCCTTGAAAAGAGGCCGAACGATTGTGGAGTGGATTGCTGGAGAGAGAGCCGGCGGAGCTGACCTTGAGATGCATTTGGATGTGGTACTGATGGATTCCCCTACCACATGGTGGCTGGTCTTGTAACAGGGGCCAGTGGCCACTCCATGCTTTTCATTCTTTGAGTCTAAACCTTGCATGGTTGTTGGATTTTTTTCTCTCTCTCTTATTTTTCTTCCTCCTCTCCTCCTCCTCCTAACCTAACTGTGGAGGAAGTAAGATTAATATTCTTCCTGTCCTAGATCAGGTCATCTGACCACAAGAATGAAGGAATCCGCACCTAGGAACAGGTGCCAGCAAGTCTAAGCAACAGCATTCTCAAAATCACTGTCTGGACATTAATCACATCTACTGATAATTATACTCTGAGCCTAATCCCTGAATTTCCTTTTTAAAGACCTTTGTTCCCCGTTGTAGGGGAGACTGATGGTTGCCTGCTGTTCTCGCCCTTTGTTTGTAAACCAATAAAACTTCTTTTTCCTTTTTCTCAAAAACCTTGTCTTTGTTATTTGGTTCAACACCAGGGACAAGAACCAATCTTTTGGTATCCATCTCACGACCTCTAAGAGCCCTTCCACCTCTGAGAATCTACAGAAAAGGATAGAGTGGCCAAGGACTGCCTTCCCTTTGAGCAGTTCTTTGCCAGTCATACCACTGTTTGCCACCAGGGGGTGTGACTCCTGCAGAAAGAGCCATAGCACTGAGATTTCCAGAACCAGTCTGAAAGGTAAGGGCCCAACCTCAGCTAAAAGACTCCCTGTGAAGTTAGAATAGTGTTATCAGTCCAGCTTGGCTGTGCTCCCCCTGTTCCAAACACATTGCAAAGATAGGTCAAATATAAAAATGAAAACTAAAAGATATGGACTGAAAAAAAATGTCTAAACATCTCTTTGAATTAGAAATGGAATAGAAAAGCAAAGCAGTGAACAGGGCTGAAGCTATAGAATATATATGCAGCCGTGTTCCAGGTCTGGAAGTTTGCAAAAGTGTCTAGGAGCTCAGTTTTGACAATAGGTGTAACAGAGGAAGAGGAGGAGGAGGAAGAAGAGGAAGAATCACCAAAAGCACTCCGCTGCCTAAAGTCAACCTTGGATGGAGTTACCCCAAATTCAGAAGGGAGACTGAAAAAATGGTGCCAAGTACTGCCTAAAGTTACAACTTCCTAGGAAGCTGTGGGCCTATGGAGGTAGAGGACAAAGCCTCTCTTTCAGAACTGAGCCAAGCTACCCTCTAAGCTATGCACCTCCAGTCACCCACCACCATCATAAGTCCTACTTCCTGAACAAGGCTCAGTGACCACCAGGTTTGGGGGACCAAGAGAGCAGGAAGCAACCACAAAACCTATCTATAGACAGGTAGAGTTGAAAACATAGAAGGGAAAGGGGACATGAATCTAACGCCTTCCATCTGAATGAATCTATAAATCCAAAATTACAAAGCACATGAAACCTCAGGTTAAGCATAACAGCCAACAGCATCAACAGTCTGAACATGAATCACCCAGATGAAGGCAGCATGGCACACAAACATAAGCCTGCTCAAGCAATAAATGAAAGCATGAAGTCTGTCATGCAAACAAGCCAACAGCCAAGCAGCATGTGTAGCTGGCCTGCTGGAGCAGCATCCACTGGTTAAATTCACCAAGAGAACCAGGACACACAGTGGAGTCCCCATGGCCCTTTCTCCCAGGGCAGCACAGAGCAGTCAAGCATAGCCAGACGTCAGACTCTAGAATTGTCTCAGACTGAGGACCTTTGAAGCTGTTGAGTAGGACACATTGACCTCTTCCTGGAGTAATCAGAGACTGGGTTGCAATAACAGAATGAGATGGCAAAACAGGGCTCACTGCTCTTAGTGGGAGGTAGTACAAACACTCTTCCATGAATCAATACTTAAGGCCAAGCATTAGGGTTGCAGCTATATGACTTAGCAATCCAGTGGCAGGGACATGTGGTCGAGGAAGCACCAGCTCCCCTCTCCAGGTGTGATGGGGAGTGAGGGCCCAAGGCTGGCAACCAATCTTTGCTATTGACCAGGATTGATTGCCATATGCACAGTGCCATTTCCCATAGATCCCTGCAGGAAGCTAATTTCTTTTCTGGGAAGCCCATCTGTAAGGGATCTGTCCTAGACAAGTTGACCCTTGAAGCATTTCAGTATTTCAGTATCCATTTCAAAAGGAAAAAAAAATATATATATATATATGTATACATATACATATATATATATATATACAGGTAGACATGGAAAGATTTTTAATATTGAAAATGAAAATTTTTGTTATTAAATTTAAAAACAACAGTCATAAAAATCTCAACATTGGACACAGAGAGGGAATCAGTAAATTGAAAAGGAGGCCCTGAAGAATTCACTCAGAATACAACCCAAAGGCAAAGGGATAAAAGTGTGAAAGATTAGCTAAAATGGCAGATGGACAAAGGGGATCTAACAAAGGGGATCTAGTAAGAGTTTCAGATAAGAATGAAGAGATTGGCAAAGTCTTAGCCTTTGTCCTCTCTTCCTCTCACACCCCACATTCAATCCCTCAGCAGATTCTTGACTAAACCTTCAGAATACATTCTGAATCTGAACTTCTTCCCATGCCTCCACCATGACCCAAGCCACCAACACCTCTTGCCCTCTAAATGTAGCCCCCTTAAACTTAGGATCTATGCAGGATGCAACATAATCACTTTAAAACAAACGTAAATCTGGTCTTCTCACTCCCTGCACAAAGCCCCCCGGCAGTTGCCAATCACATGAACCAGGTCCACATTTCCTTCACCCTCTGGTCTTCATTGGGCACTTTCTGGTCCCTGGCCTCCTTCTGGCTCAGCTCCATTCACCTACTTCCTTGCTGTTCCTCCAGCCTGAGGGGCACTCCCATCTCCAGGCATTTGCCCTTGATTTTGTCCCTGTCTAGAGGAAACACCTTCCATGTAAGTGTATGGTCCTTCACTCCCTCACTTCACTCTGGTCTCTGCTCAGATGTCCCTTCATCAGAGAAGGCCTCTGTATCCTTCTCTCTAAACCCCCAGTCCACTGTCATAACAGATCCGTGAAGAAAGAATGGCCTTTTCAGAAAATGCTATTGATATCATTGGTGATCCATAGGTGGTGGGGAGGACTGGAGTCTTATCTCCCACAATCACAAAAATAAATCACTGATAAATCCAAGACCAAAATGAAAGGCAAAATTTCTATGCTTAAAAAGAAAATGGAGATGAATATCTTTTGAGCCCCATTGAAGGAAAGAATTTTTAATCTAAGTCTCAAAAAAGCACTAACCATAAAAGGAAAGTATAAATGTGATTATGTTGGTATTTAAAATGCCTATTCAACAAAACATGCCACAAAGAAAAGTAAAAGTCAAGCCACATTTTGAGGAAAGATGTAACTGACAAGTTTGGTAGCCAATAACCAAATAGAGTAGCAAGAAAAGGTATGAAGAGATATTTCCTACCACATAAAGTCAAAATAGCCACATCATAAACATGAGAGAGAAAAGATTAAAAGCTTATATTCACCAACGTAAGGGAAATGGCCATTAAACAATGAGATGCTGATTGACAAACCAGATTTACAGAAATTAGAGCCTGATGATTGCAAGGATTAGCCAAGCCATGGAGTATTAGAGTCACTAGAGAGAGGAAGTGTCATTTCACCAGAGACTGAATTGCAAGAAGCTGCAACACGCAGAAGCTGAGGAAAGAACGACTCTCTGTGAGGTCTTGAGCTGAGGAAGAATTGGGGGAAATGAGAAAAAGGTGGTGTGGCTGAAATTTGCCCCAAGAAGTGGAATAGGATCACAGTGTCACACGCTGCTGAATGTAGAGTGAGTGGGGACAGGATCAGAGTTTGCAGAGAAAGTGGGGACAGGATCAGAGTTTGCAGAGAAAGGCGTGTGCTTGGATGAGTTGAGCTACAAGCAAATTGACTGTTGGTGGCCTGCCTCTCTCCTTCCTTATTCCCCATCTCCCAACACCAAAAGCATCCAGATGTTATAGGACCTGAAGCTTAAATAAGGTGAAGGGCCTTTTAAAAAAAATTTTCATATTATTCAGCCATAAAGAAGAATAAAATCACTCTTGGGTCTGCATCCCACACTGAGCATCCTCCAGAAGGCTCACCATGGCGATGGGTCCCGGTGGCATTAGCAGCAGCGTCCCAGAGCAGGAAGACTCGGTGCTGTTCTGGCGGGGCACAGGCCAGGTCCTCACTGAGATGCTGGAGTGGCCTTGAACTTGTGATTCTACCTCAGTCTCCCAAGTCACTGGGATTAGACATGAGCAATTGCGCCCAACGGGAATTTTTGGAGAAGTAGGAAGGAGAATAATCTGGAAATGGAAAGTGATGATTCTGACATTCGGGATGATACAGCATTGATAAAGCTGTGGCTTCCAAGCATGCTCTAAAGAATGGTGACATTTGTGAAACTTCAGATAAACCAAAGGGAACACCTAGGCGAAAACCTGTTAAGAAGAATAAAAGCCACAAGAAGAATATTACAACTCCCTTGAAACAGAATGAAAATGAAAGTCAAGTTTCAACAGATGAAAGTGAAAACTCCTCTAGGTCTCCTGGAAATAAATCAAATAACATCAAGTCAAAAGCAACTCCATGGGAGTCTTTTCTCCATCCACCACCCCCAATGCCAGGGTCAGGATTGGGACCAGGAAAGCCAGGTCTAAAATTTGGTGGCCCACCACCACCTCCACCACCCCACTTCCTATCATGTTGGCTACCTCCATTTCCTTCTGGACCACCAATAATTCCCCCACCACCTCCCATATGTCCAGATTCTCTTGATGATGCTGACGCTTTGGGAAGCATGTTAATCTCTTGATATATGAGTGGCTATCATACTGGCTGTTATATGAGTTTCAGACAAAATCAAAAAGAAGGGAGGTACTCTCATTTCAATTAAGGAGGATTAAAACCTTGCCCAAGCTGAACACCACCATACCACTGATCTATGTCTCCAGTCCCCAGTGTAAGAGCCTTGAATGGACTCTGGTTTGAAAAACCATTTGTAAAAACTTTGAGTTGGGGGCACTGAGGAAATTTTGAATATGGATTGAATTTTAAATATTAGATCATTTCTGATTTTGTGAGCTGTGATAAAACTTGTTTGTAGAGTGATGTCTTTTAATTAGTACACTGAAGCATTCAGGAATGAAATGTTATAGTGGCTCTAAAATTTTTAAACGGTTTCACCAAGTGTGTTTGTATATGAAGCGTACTTGGCAAAAATGTTCATCTAACTGATGTGTATATGGATATTCACTGTACTATTTTCCTTTTTTTATGTTTAAAGGTATGTGATGAATATATTTAATTTTTAAAAATCAAAAAAAAGAAGAAAATCCTGTCATTTGTAGCAAAACGGATGGAACTTCATGTTAAGTGAAATAAACCAGACAGATAAGTACCACATGTTCTCTCTCATATAGAAGTTTAAAAAAAATAAAAGCCCACTTGAATGTGGAATATTGATTACTAGAGGCTGGGAAGGTAGGGTGGTGGATAAAGGGAGACATAGATTTGATCAGTGCATACAGTCGTAATATCACACTAAACCTCATTGATACATAGAATTCATACAAGTTAAGCAAAAACAAAATAAATTTTAAAACTTTCAAAGTTGAAATTTTTAACATCTAAGCCAAAGCAAGTGTGGAACTTTGCATTAGCTTCATGATAAATCTGATTCTGCCTATACATACATCTACATAAGCATACATATTCATAGACATATATGTATTATATATATACATACAGACATATCTATGTATATATCTATGTGTGTATATATGTATACACATACACAATCATGATGTGCAGTAAATTTGTTTCCTTTTGAATTGCCTGTCTGTATCACTGAACTGGATGGCCCATGAGGGTGACACTATTTTGCTCGCTACCTAGGACAGTGCTTATCACAGACTAGGTGCTGGGTGAGTACTCAAAGATTGAATCAAACACGTGAAGCCCACCAGTCCCAAGAGTAAAATTGATGTCCTTGAAATCTTCCTCTGCCCTGTTGCTCAGACCTTTGGCCCCTCTGGCTCTGAGCTCTGCAGTTAGGAATCATGTGACCAGAGGCCCAGGCCTGGCTCAGCCCCATACCAGCCCTCCTCCCCTCCTCAGTCTCCCACTTTGGCCCTTCACTCTCCCTTTCCTCTCCCTTGAGGGTCAAGTCCCTGAACATTCCCTGGGTGTCTCTGATCATTGCCTTTCCACCACCATGCCTTTGATGCTGGAATTCTCTTTTCCTTCCCAGCATGTCCAAATCCTACATGTCTTTGGAGGCCCAGGTGAAATGCCCCCTCCTTCTCTACTATGTACTCCCTAGGAAGAAAATCCCACTCTGATTATCATCTCTCTCTATCTCATTTTATTGCTGTTTATGTTCCCTAAACACCCCCACCCCCGCAGGTGACAATCTCCAATAGGCTGTGTCTTCACCCTGCTGCACCATGTCTATCACCTAGGACTGGACAGCCAGCATGGAGAAGGCTATGGAAACTTAGGTGTTTTGAGAAACTCCATGATGGGCCCCATGATTGGCCACAAAGCACCTGGAGATCAGCCCAAGCGCCCTGTTGTAGGGACGCTGCAGCAGAAGGTCGAGGCCTGAGGCTGACAAGAGCAAGGCTGCCAGGTTCTGGTGATGCTGCTCTTTGGAAATGCACAGCTCTGTCTGACTTCTCCCCTGATGACCCCAGACCCTCTGCAACCTGTCTCCTACAAGATCAGGCTCAGCCCAGGCATCTCTGAAGATGAAGTGATAGCAGAGGACCCCGGGGCTGCTTTTCCTCATGAGAAACCCTCAAGGGTAAGGTGTCTTCTCACCTGGAAACCCTGAGCCCTCTGTATCTCTGAATAGTGTCCCCATGGCTCCCAGAGCAGCCCTGAGTGGCCCAGTACCACCTGGGCCCTCTGCTTCTATCTAGAAATCTAGAGGGTTTCTCTCTCTCTCTCTCTCTCTCTCTCTCTCTCTCTCTGAGGGAAAGAGAGAGATGTGGATATATATATCACAGGATAAGGTCTTTTAGGAAATTCCTGAGTGATCTTCATGTTTCCTCCCACCTGCTAATTCATGCTGGTTAAATGAATGAATGAAGGAGAAAGATCCATCCCTAGGGCCTGGTCATTCATTTGCTACACAAATATTTAAATATTTATTGAGTACCTACTATGTATAGAATAGGGTGCTGGAAAACACAATAGTCAAACAAGATACTGTATTTGCCCCCAGAAAAATAGGGGAAATACTGAGAAAGAGCTTCAGTATAGCTCTGGGGCCTGGAGAAGGACTTCCAGAGATGTGCCACTGGCTGAGCTGGTGGGCCAAGGTGAAGCTGGGGGAATCTCAGCCAAAAGAACCTGAGGAGCATGTATGACCATCCTTTGAAACTTGAAGCTCAACTGGAGGAGAGACAGGCAGAAACAAATGCCCCCTCACTTCCCATCCACTCCCTGCCCTTCCACTCCCACACACCCCACCCTCCAACTTCCTCAAGAATCTATCAACCAGGAACTCAGAGCCTCTGGATGATCTGTCTGCCTATCCCAACCCTGCATCACTGTCCCATTAATCAATGTCACCATCAATGGGCACTGGTTCAGCCCACACAAAGTATACGGAGGCCTCGATAGCTCTACCCACCCATTCTTTGGCTTCTTGGCAACATCCTGATATGTGAGGATCTATGATGGTCAAAACAGGCACATTCCAACCCAAGGAATTCTGGGTGGCTTATGGTTTGGCCACCGAAACCAAAGATACCATCATTTCACCAAAACCCCTAGCACTAGAGAACTCTTCTATCAACTTTTGCAAAATCATTTGGCTACCACTTCCTGTTAGCACTTTCCTGAAGGAAAGGCAGAATTTGTCTCCTAAGACTATCCCTTGAGAGGAAGCAGTACAGTGTTCTACATCATTCCAGCTTCACAACATCAGGAGAGCCTCTCTTCACCTCCTGACTCACCCAAGACCGACCACACACATCCTCTATTCAGAACACTGCTTCATGAGGGTTTGCCTTAAAGCAAACATTGGCTATGAAAGAAAGAAAAGCATGAGGATCATGTCTCTCTTAGGACCTCATGTCTCGCAAACTCTTGGAGGAAGCTGCTCTTTTTCCAAAAAAGACAACTCGGTGATAACAGAAATACAGCATTTTCATTTCTTAATTTCTGCCCCAGAATGTGAATCTGTTTTCTTTATTTTTGAAGAAACCCTCAAGGATGAGAAGCCAAGGCAGTTGCCTTTCAAACAGAATACAGTTTATGGGACAAGCAGGCATCCTGCTCTCTGATGCTCGGTCAGACACTCCAGAAGTTGTTACTCCGCTGCCCCATTTGGCAAGAGAGGAGGGGAGATGTCTGAGCTGTGACCTGAAGGATGGGCAGAGGAAGGAGATCCCTGGCAGATGGGAGAGGTTAGCAAGGGCTAATTAGTGGAGGGATTTACAGGCCCTATTCCACTGTCTGGATTTTATCCTACAGATAATGAGGAGCCACAGAAGGATTCCAAGTCCAAGTCTGTGGCATCAGCTTTGCGTGTTAGAACACTCACTCTAAGTTGGGATGAAAGATGGAAGAGACTAGAGGCAGACAAACCAGCTGATAGACAATAGCTGAGCAAGAAATGCCAAGTGCTGCCACCAGGCAGGGAAGAGCAAGAAGATAGAGGAAAACAGCGTGGCTCAAGGAGGGTGCACGCGCAAGGCTTGATAACCAGTCCACCAGGGGCTAGGAGGAGGAGGGCAGAGAGGGCATTCTGCGTGCTGGCCCTGCCATCTTCCACAACAGAATATGGGAGGAGAAACGGGTTTGGGAGGGAGGAAAGATAATAGCCACCTTTTAGGCACGTGGAGTTGGATGTGTCCACAAGACACCCACGTGCAGATGAACAACAGATGGGCCTGGCAACAGTAGAGAGGGTTGGGTTGGAAACAATGCGAAGGATTTCCAGTGATACTGCCATCTCCATTTAATGAGTTTTAAAAAAAAGACCTCGGAGTAGTAACTTGTTCATACTTGTAGAGAAACGAGTCACGGATGGCAGCAGTGGATTCTGACACTATACTGCAGGGGAAAGGAACAGAGGCAGAAGTCACTTCCTGGGAGGGGCAGGAAGATATTCTACTGGCAATTCCAGGGGCCTGAGGACCATCCGGCTAGAATCATGCCATCTCTGGAGTCACTTGTCCTCAAAGATAGACTAGTGCAGCTGGAAAAAAAAGGGAGACCTGCTGATTCATTTATTACCTCAGCCAAGTCACTCTCCGTCCGAGGACTCATTTTCTCAGCTGTACAATGAAGTTGACAGAAGATCCCTATGGTCTCTTACAACCCTAGCACACGTGAATCAGTAGTCTGACTCTAATTTTCTCATTTATTTAAATCATTTTCTTTTTCAGTACTGGGGATTGAACCCACAGCCTCATTCAGGCTAAGCTAGTGCTCTCCCACTGAGTTACATCCCCACCCCATTTTTTTCATTTTTTAATATAAGCCCAGGACCATTTCTTTTCTAAATACTTTGCTTCTGATTAGAATCTTAATATGTATTAATTGAGAAAATTTGGTAAAAGGGAAGAACTCAAAAAAAGAGATAAAAATCATACAATATCACCAGGTGGAGACAACAGTGCTAATGCTCTGATGTCATTTCCACTGGTCTTCTCATATTATGCAAAAAAAGGGGGGGGGTTGTTTTTTGGTTTCGTGAAAGGAATTGGGTGGTACTAGCCAGTATTAACAGCATCCATGGTCCTGTCAGCCACAGGACCAAGTACTATCTAAACAGATCACCAGTCTTTAGAGCAACCCTGTAGGGGAGAGATCAGTGCTCCCATTTTACATAAAAGAAAACTGAAGCACAGCAACAGATAAAGCAACCTGCCTGCGGCCCCATCGCCAGTGGGGAACAGACCAGAATTCCTACCAACTAGGCTTCTGAACTATCCTGTTTTGTGACTTTTTTTTTTTTTTTTTTTTTTTTACTTAACTCATCTTTAACATCTTTCCATTTTTCAAATACTTTTCCTACCATATTATTAAAAGTGGCTTCAAGGTATTAACCACACAGATCCTTACTGGTTCCCATTGAACGTTTCCAATTTTCACTATCATGAACAAGACTGGGATTATCTTCCTTCCATAAAATTCTTTCCATTCAGCAATGATGATTTCCTTAGAATAAATTCACAGAAGTTGAACATCTCTGTCAAAGGGCATGTGCATTCTTAAGGCTATTGATTAACAGGGTCAAGTTGCCCTCCAATAAAATCCAACAGCTCTTCTTCTTTTAACAATTTGTAAATGTTCCATTTGCCTGCAACCCTACTAATGCTGGAAATGATCTTATTTTTATTCATCTTCCCTGATGTCGTAACTGAAATGTCTTGATTGTTAATTAAGTAGCACTTTTTTCTAAAGTCATTGATCATTTTGTAATTCATTTTCACAAGCATTAATGCTTCATCTTTGGAAGACAGGAAATGAAGGCATGGGATTAAGGAGAGAGAAAGAGGAACATTAATTTTATTTATTTAACAAAAACCAATTTTTACTTGCATATTTAACATATGCAGGGCATGTTGTAGGCCCTGCAGGCATTAAAGTGAGCACGATCTAGCTCATTGTGAGCACCTACTCTGTGCTCAACAGCAGGCACACTGAGTGCCATAGCAGATTCAAAAGAAAGTTCAATATTTATCCTCTAGGAACTGAAAATCTAGCTGGGAAGGAGAAAAGTTAACAGGAGAAGGGATTTTGAACTGGATTCCTCCCTTATCTGTTCTTCCATGGAAGTGAGTTTCCATGTCCTTTCCATGTCCTTGGTCCGCAATCTCAAACTCTTGCTGTTTGCCACATGCCTCTGTTACCAGGTCACCTGAGAGCTCCGAGGCAGGGATGGCATCTTACTCACGCTCCTGTCACAGTGTGTCAGTGAATGATTTCATAATCCCTGCCTGACTATTCAGTGATACAGATTCAGGACAGGTAGCATGTCCCCTACCCAATCCCTGCCACCCACCTCATGTTAGTCCATTGGTACCTGGGAGCACCAGCAACACAAGCTAGGTGCTCAGATATAAGGAATCCACATTAAGTTAATGTTAACAACATTATTTTATCCACTTGATTAAATAACCGACCACACTCCCTTAAATGGCCAGAGTGGTAGGATTTTAATTTGCTCATTCACAGGGCTGTGTTGGGATTCAAGGGTTTGGGTTTTGTTTTGTTCTGTGTGTTTTGTTTTGTTTTGTTACTTTCTCATCACTCACTGATGCTCCAGTCTCCTTCCTGGTCTTCCAGGCCCTACAGGCCATGTGATCATCACCCTCCACCTCATCTGAGTATCTGGCTTAGATCTGACCACGTCCACTTCACCGGTAGCCACCATCCTGTGTTCCCCTTTCACCTGCTGCACTGGCCCCACCCTCTTGCCAGCTCCACCCCTTTGCCCTGCCAGCTGCTGCAAAGTGTCCTTTCCTTTTTCTCTAAGGCATATCTCATAAGGCCACAGGCATTTCCTGAGTTTTCCATTTACTGTTCCCTGCTGTGTTTTATCTGTATTGCCCAAAGCCTCTAGGACCACCACAGCGAAATAAACACACTCACTTCCGACTCCGATGAGTGCACCACTGACTGGGATTTCAAGGGTGTTTCAGCTTAGGGTGGTTTGGTGGATGGGCTGGGAAGGACTGACTGTCCAAAGGCAGGCTATGAACCTGATTTAAAGTCTAACTAAGATTTAAATCCCAGCTGCTCAGGAGGCTGAAATAGGAGGAACATGAGTTCCAGGCCAGCCTGGGTGACTTGAGAGACTCCACCTCTTTAAAAAAAAAAAAAAAAACTATCAGTAGGATCTAGAGCTAAATGATCATGTGGGCAGGAGGGCTTCACTTCCTTGCTCCTTTCTTCCCTCTCCCCATGCCTCAGAGCTTTCAGTACGACAGAAAAGAGATGGATCATTGTTAGCACAGTAGAGCATTGAAGGATGTCAGTAGAGGTGGTCAGGACCGTGCACCATGTTTGAGATCAACTCTGAAGATGCTGGGGGCCTAAGATCCCCAGGCACACACAGGCCTGACATTGGGACCCTGAAAAAGGCTAGCAGATAAAAAACACTAAGAGGACTGTGGGAGAGGGAAAGGGAGGATCAGAACAGGAAGGAGGCTCCCAGAGATGTGGCTCAGAGGTTAACAGAAAGAGTATGGGGCCATCTTGCTGCATCCTCTGGGTGCCACGCATATCAGCTGATCACCCAGCTCTCTTACTGATAATGGACTGCACCGCACAGTGCCCTCCCCAGGCCACCAATATGACCAAGGAGACACAGTGTGTATTGTAACTGTCATGGACCTGACAGGCCCTGCACTAGGTGTTGCATCCTTGTGACCTCATCAAATGCCACCACTCTGTGCCCAAGACCCCTAACCTTCAGTCTCTCAAGGTGAGGGTCCCTCTTCCCTCCCCAGGCCAGTTTGGTGTTCTTCGCCTTGGGACTTGTCTTTGTCCATTTTCAACCTCTCCCTCTCTAGGATTCCCTGCCTTAATTAGCCTGGACATGCACTCAAGTTTTATAGCATTTAAAAATAAACTAGTAAGAATCTCCCTTCACCTGGCCCATCCCCCAGCTCCACTGTACCTGCCTCCCCTTCTCTTCCACAGCCTGCACCTGCCCTCCCCACTCTCCCACCTCTGCTTCCCAGTTCAATCCACTACAGTCTCTGAATTCCTATGCACCACTCCTCAGTCAAAACCACCAATACCTTCCGGTTGCCTAATCCAGTGGGTAATTTTCTACGCTTCTCTTATTGTTGCATTTGACCCTATTGCCTGTTCTCTTGGTCTTGAAACTGTCCAGTCCCTAGTGACTGTAATGACATTCTTTCCATTTCATGTGGGTTCCCACCTTGGACACCTCTTCCACCTGCCACTAAATCACTGGGGTTCCCTGTCAATCAGTCATTATGCTACTATTTTTTGCATCCTAAATTGTATTCTTGGAAAATAGTGTCCATTATTGAAGTTTTCATTGTCACCTATATTCTGATAACATCCCAAATCTACACCTCTGGCTGGAACTTCCTTTCTGAACGTCAGATTTGCATGTATAATTACACGTTAGACACTTCCACTGGGACTTGCCACAGGCACTTCAAACTAGACCCATCTAAAACAACTCATCATCTCCACCCTTGCCCTAACCCTGCTCCTCCCGTGATCCCCATCTTAGTCAAAGACACCACCAGCCACCCCTCCAGGGAAGCAAGGCACCTGGAGTCATTTCTAACCCAACCCTCTCTTCAGCAATCTGCCTCTGAAACCTGCTCTTTTGATTGCCTTTTTAAAAAAATCTGTCCCCTCCCCTCCAGTCCCATACCTACGTACTGTTTTAGGACAATTTATCATCACTTACCTGGACTATTGCCAAAACCTCCTAATTGGATCCAATTCCAAATTTTTCACTCTCACATTCATCCCCTCAGAGAGTCACGAAACCGTCTATCTAAACTCAGATCTGACCATGTCAGTCTCCTGCTTTAAAACTCTGTTGCCTGTAAATAGGGTTCAAAATTCTGGCATGACCCACAGGCCTCCCTTGACGTGGTCCCCGTTCCTTCATCAGCTCTGGTGCCTGTCAGTGTCTTGATCATTACATGTTAGTCATCCCCTGGTCACACCAGGGCACTTTGCACCTAGACGCTTCCCTCTTCCAAGAACACTCGCCCTGCCCTCCTCACCCTCCAAAACTGCTGCCCCACCATGTGCACCGAAAACCTTGTTTCCCTTTCTTCTTACTCCTAAGCCATCCTCTGCTTACCTCTGCCTCAGCATTTACCCACTATTTTGAAATGATCTGTTGATGGACTTGTCTCCAAACACCAAACCAAATTCAAAAGGAGGGACCACATACTGGTCTTTATGTCCTTCCCCTAAGGCTTATCACAGTACCTGCCACACATTATGCCCTCAAAAAATATGGACTCTATCAATTTTCATAGCAGGATTATAAGGCAGGTATTGCAAGTGAAAACAAATGCACTCAGCAGGTCGCATACCCGTAGATGGGAGGACAGTGATTTGAAACTAACTCTAAGGCTGAGGGTCTTTCAGGTACATCCTGGAAAATGTGATCCAAGCACAGAAATGGAGATGAGCATGGGATATCAGGGCTCCATCCCAGGGAGATGGTCTGTGTGAGGAATCTGTGGAAATGAAGGTGACAGGTGGAAGAATATGGTCTTGAGGCCTTGTTGGTTCTAAGCCCTGAAGTGCTAAACTACCAGAAAATGCCAGCCAGACTACCCACCAGCTAAATATAGAGGCTGGACCTGAGCCAGCCAGGGTCTCCACAGATGCCTGCAATTCTGCCCCACAACCATCTTCTGTCCTACACTTATTCAGCCTTTGCTTGCTGAGCAAGTAGACAACACTTCTCTTGGGCATAGACCTCCAAGAGATTCCTGGTATAGATTAAGACAGGAAGTATCCATGGCCTCTCCAGAGGATATTAGAAGAGGAATAAATGCAGACCTATGTGAACAAGAGCTAAAGCAACCCTCAGCCTCTCCTAGGAGGACCTGCCCCTCTCCTACTCACCCTCCAGCAGCCTTTCCCCACAACCCAAACGCAGCAGGTAGCCAACAAAGGGTGTCAAGAGACAGAGGCACAAGACGAGACAAGGAAATCCTGGGCTCAGGAACCCACTAAATGAAGGGAATACTCTGAGACAGCAATAATAAAGGGGGTCTGTTTGACATAGCTAAAGTTCCCACACCTGTGTGCACGGGAACATGGCCCTTCCCTGCACACCTTTTCAGAGGACCTACATTGGAAGATGCTTTCTTCTGGACAAGGAAGACAAAGGACATGGAGTTGGAATAATTCCAGTTAAGGAAAACTAAAAATATCATCTTGTGCTTACAAAACATAGGAGGAGGCAGCAAGGGTGTAGACCACAAAGGATGAAGATAGGATGCCCTACTCTGTAAACCCCATGCCAAACAGAGGGGCAGAGCCAGCATGACCTCATCAGCAGGAACTCTGCAAGGACCCAGACCAAGAGCACCCTACCTTTTGTCCTCACCTGTCCTCTGGGGGAGTCAAGGCAACCCATCATTTCCCCAAAGGGTTCTAGAAACAGGAGAGCTCATTTCCTGCCTGGGGAAGGGGCTGGAGCAGAGGACTGTTAGAGCCCATGGGCAGCCTCAACCCTACCCATATCCTCCATTCCCCAGGGGAGGCATTCACACACCTGCTCCTAGCCTGGTTTCTGCTCTGCTAACTGAGATAAGGGCCTTGCGATTACAAAGTTTCATAAGAAAAAGGAATTTGTTGTCGTCCTTCACCTCCCCTGAACCAGCCCCACCCCAACTCAGCTGCCGTGGAGGGCTCACCACCAGCTGGACAGACCACATCCTGGAGCCCAGTGAAGCACACACAGCCTGACTCACCTTTCATTGCTCAAGAAGGGACAGAAGCCTGGGAAACTTGGAGTTCCCCTGTGGAGGAGGTGTGGGTAGCTCCCAGGCACCACCTCCAGGGAATCTCTCCAATAATAAGAAGGAAAACAAACATTTATGGAGAGATTTCTCTATGCCAGCCATTGTGCTTTACCTGTATTATCTCACTAGAAGCCTTATGAGATGATACTCCACTGTCCCTATTTTATGGATGAGGAAATAGAGTAGTGAACACGTTGGTTAGAGATCATGTGGGTAGCAAATGGAGAAACTGGGATACCAACAGGGACCTTTCTTCTCCACTTCAGAGATCTTGCTCTTGTACGCCATTCCAAGGAGCCATCTTTCTCACCCCCACATACATTTTCCTTCTCCTTGCACAGACTATGATACTCCCCTTTGATATTTGCTCACATTTTCTGGACTTAGTTTCCCACTGAAGTACACAGGTTTACAAACCTCCTGAGGTTCAAAATTTTTTTCAGTGTGCTTTGATAGTTATATCAAGAATATAAATGTTAACAAAGCAAAGGGTTCAAAACACCATGAGTATTTCGTAAATGCTATTTAGTAGTTGTTATTAAAGTCATTAATGTTTTGCATACCGGGTAATTCCTCTACTCTAGAACAGGGTTTCACAATCTCAGCATTATGGACAGTTGGGGCCAGACTAACCTTTGTTCTGGAGACTATCCCGCACATTGCAATGCCCCTGGTTGCTACTAGATGCCAGTAATATCCCCACTCCTGGCTGTGGCACACAAAAATGCCTCCAGACATTGCCAGATGCTCTTGTGTGGCAAAATCACCCCAACTGGGCACTCTTGATCCAGAGTAAGCAAATAAAATGATAGTAGTTATTCTCTCAGAGTACAACAGCAAGGAAGCTCATATCAATCCACAATAAAACAGTTCCTATTACTCCTAGGTAAAAAATGAGAGTTCTTGAGAATTACTTATGAAACTCTCAGAGCACCAATTCCAGAAAATCAAAACAGTCTTCGTGTTACACCTAAAACAAATCCCCCTGTGCCTGTAGAACTTTGTAATGGGATGTCATGAGCTAGTGGCAACCCAGAGCCAGTAAGGCCTGGGTTCAGATTTCAGCTCACCACTCCCAATCACTTCTTGTAAAAAGCTTTCTTGTAAAAAGCTTTTACGAGCTTTTTACAAAGCTGAATGTCTACATTCAGTATGTTTAAATCTCAGCTCGTTTACCTACTAGCTTTTGGTCAATTCACTCAGCATCACCTTGTCTCTGTTCCTATAAAACAGGGAGATGGTTCCCAGCTACCATCAAAGATTAGATACTGGTAAAAGCAACTATCTAGCAAGGTTTGGATCAAGAGGACTTGAAAATAGTCACTTCTCTCAATTCCCCCACTTGTCACCAGGCCCTTGAAAACATCAGGTATGTCTTATTTCTGTTTCCTCCACCGTTCAGCAGGGCAGTTCTCAAATCTGGCTGCACCTGAGAATACCTGTGGAGCGTCCAAAAATGCTGATGTCCAGGACTGCACACCAACTAAAACAGAATCGCTGGTTTGAGAGCATGTTGTAAGTATTTGAATATTTATTCATAATAAGGTAATATATTATCTTTCATATAATTTTGATGCCAAAAATTTGATGATATTTATATTAACTCTTAAAATATTGATAATATTAATTATCAGTACATTATAATTTAAGTAGATCAGTATAGTCCCAAACAGCATCTGTTATATTCTTAAGAAGAATGTATTCCATTAGAGCATTTAATTTTATTAATTTCAATGGTCATCTTAAATGACCTTACATGTTATCAATGTCTCTTACATGTTATAAAAAAAACATACATTTGAGGTGGTAATTCTCAACTGAAAAACGTGTTCATAGATTATGACATTTCACTTCTTAAGTCAATGCTTTCTCAAAATTTGAGGAAACTTTTGAAATTAATGTATCACTAATGAACTCTGTGACAAAATTGCTTTCATGCAAAATACTAGAAATAGAGCCTATGTGTTATCAAGAAAGTAGGGACTGCCATTTATTTTTGTTTTAGGAAAGACAAGCTGTTATAGTATACAGTCGTGACATTTAAATGCTATCCCAGGGTATCAAATCAGTACAAAAGAAAAAAATCACAGTTCACCATTAATGGCAGAGTCAATGGCTTTTAAGGCAATTAAGTGAATTAAAGGATTTTCTTTTGATGAGTTCAAATGTTTTTGAAAAGAGAAGGGACAGGGCAGGACTCGGGCTGGTGTCAGAAGCCCTGTAAGTAGCTGGGCATCCCCTTGGAAGTGCACAGGACGCCAGCACCTCATGAACCTTACGGGAGCAAGGACTCTTCTTCCAGGGCCAGCACCGCACACCTAGAGACACTCGGCAAACATTTCAGAGACCATGAACCCCATCTTTCTCCTATTATCTTGTCTGTTCTAACTTTCTTTTCCCTACGTCCTTAACTTCCTTCTTTTTAAACCTTGTATTTCTCTAAGATTGTCTGTAGGGTGCCAGAAAATCCATGCACTTTTCAGGAACAGAACACAAGGGAAATCCCCTGGGTTGGTGCACACCTTGACTTCCCCCTGGAAAACCATCTCCATCACACCTTTGTCAGACCACCATGCTCATCCCAGGGGGTCCATTCACGCCCCACTGATTAATCTGTAATATTTTTTCACCACTGAGCTCTCTGGTTCAACAGTTGGGACAATGAATGTGGTTGAATACTACATCTTTCAAAGAAATCGCTAAGGTAGTTAAACAGGAAGGCCGAGGAGCCACGTGTTCCCAGTCACTGACCTGGGCTTGCTTAGCCCTCCTCAGGGCCCGGCAGCAGGTTCCTCTCAGGCAGCATTCTTGCCTCAGGGAGGAAACTGCATGGCACGTAGTGTAGCACCCACCGCCGCCACCTCCTCCTCCTCTTCTTCCTCCTCCTCCTCCTCCTCCTCTGCTGAGAATGCCTTTCTTCATTCCTCTTTTGAGAATGGAAGCACTGAGCCCTGACTTCTCTTCCTCCCCACCAGCTCACTCTCACCAGACCACTACATGCCCTCAGCACTTCAGCTGAGTGAGATCCATCCCTGCCTTTGGGGTCCTACTGACTCTAACCTTGGGCAGAGGATCCTGAACACCCTTCCTAAGACACAACCTTCCAGTTAAATGCCAGCCAACCCTGCTTTCTGCCATAGCAACACTGGCATTGCTGGAACAGGATGCAAGGCAAATCTTTTAGATCCCTGGTTTAAAGACTTTGACTCTGAGACCCAGATAGGGTGCCAGCTTTTCATTTTGCCAAAGAAGGACATTAAGAAAACAAGTAGCCAGGCGCGGTGGCGCACACCTGTAACCCCAGCATTTGGGAGGCTGAGGCAGGAGGATTGTGAGTTCAAAGCCAGCCTCAGCAACTTAGCGAGGCCCTAAGCAACTCAGTGAGACCCTGTCTCTAAATAAAATACAAAATAGGGCTGGGGATGTGGCTCAGTGGTCCAGTGCCCCTGGATTCAATCCCCAGTACCAAAAAAAAAAAAAAAGAAAAGAAAACAAGTAGTTAAAAAGAAGGAAAATCCATCATATAATCTACAAAGAACTTAACTTCATTTTAAAAGGATGTTCTTACAGCATGTCAAAAAGCTGTAATGTCCAAATAAAAGGCAGGCCTTTAAACTGAATAAATTTTAATTTCTTCTTTAAAAGAAATCACCATTTTGACCTTATTTCTGTTATTCCATGAAGACAAGTGAACAATTTTTCAAGAGTGTTACCAGCCTGGAGTTTGGAGACAACTGACCCTAAAGTGTCCCCTAAGGCAGGCTGGCGTTGAGCTGCTCACGGAACTCCTAACTCCAGCCTCCAGACTGCTGAAGCAAACAAGGCAATGTGAGAAAAGCAACCTGCAGATCCCACTGTGCTCTCGACACGATGTGATCGGCAAAAAATCTTGAGCGAAGATTAACTATGCAATAGTGAATTTCACTCCAAGTTCCTTAAAATGCACAAGGCATATTAGAATTAAAATGTGCTGGTATCTGGACTACATTTGAATGTAAAGTGCTAAGCAGCAAACACAGATCAACTAGAGTGTGGATCGATGTGGCAAAGGAAAACCCCAGCCAGTAGGAGGGAGGCCAGGATGGAGCCTGTCTTTTCAACCAAGTGGTTCTATGGCTTCGGGCAAGTTGTTTCATCTTTCTGTGCTCAGTTTTCTCAGACGTAAATGTGAGAGGTACATTAAAACTATTTCTTAGGGCCAGTTGAGCTTGACAATTCTTGATGTAATATAAAATAGTGTATCCTCCCTTGGAGAATTTGTAAGGCATCAGAATTTGTAAGGCATGAGAAGGATGGTCTGCAAATTCTAAAAAGCTGACCACTAAATTACCCCTAAAGCACAGTGGGATCCTTGAGAGCAAAAAACCCACTGTTTGAGCCAGGGAGCCAAAGGTACAAGTTCATTCATAAACCAGCAGCTGTGAACTTGAGCATCCATCGTGAGCAGCCAAAGAGGCCCCTTCCCCTTGGGGGCAACGGGGAACGGCGGGGGGTTGGCCCTTCTCCTAGAACTGGTGCAGTGGCCTGCCGTCAGGGAAGCACAACCTTGGCGTCCCTGATTTTGCTGCAGACATGTTACATTATCTACTTTAAACACTGGCGGGATCCTGCAAGGTTGGTATTATTTTCCCCATGATAAAAGAAGTCAGCCAAGGCTCTAGCAGGTTAAGTTCAAGGTTATGTCACGAGGAGCAGGATTCAAACTCAGGCCCCTGGGGCTCTGAGGCCTGCACTCTTTCCCCCACATTTGCTACGTTGGGTTCCTCACTCATGTGGCTCACTCAGGAGAGGGATCTAAAACCCCAGAGCTCCTCAGACACATGACTCTTGCCTGCACCAGTGGTCATTTTGGTGACTTTAAAGGAATCTCCCTTTAGATTTTGACCCTGCAAGACCAGCTGCTCTAGTCTCTGATAGCTGTCTGTCCCAGAGAGACCAGCCATTACTGAGGTGCCCGCCGGCTTCGGATAGCATCAAGAGCCGCAACGCCTTAGCTCCAGGAGGACTGGCAAGTTTGGGGTGCACAGTGGTCTTAGAACCTGGTGTTTCCAACTTGAACAATTGGTCTGACATTCAGTTCCAACCCAGTTTACTCAGATCAGCTGCTAAGCCCTAGCTGTTCAAGGTATGGTCCAGGGACTGGCAGCATGGTGGTATCATCTAGGGGCCTGTTAGAAATGAGGACTGTCAGGCCCCACTCCAGACCCTCTGACTCAGAGTGTGTGTTAACAGTCTGCTCCCCAGTGACCATGCCCAGGATGCACATTAACGTTTTAAAAGCACGGCTCTAAAATTACCTATCAGGCTTTCATGAAGTGGAATTTGTGAGAAGTAGAGTCCAGAAGTCCAGAGAAAGGGGTGGAGGAGTAGAGGGAGGCCCCCAAAACGTCTATTAAATAAAAAACTAGATTTCTTTTGTGTCCCCGTCCTAAGAAAAATCAAAACCCCTTTCTGGCTAGAATCAAAGAACAATTTGTTTTATCAATGGCCACTTCTGTAGCCAAGGAGCCACTGCCTCCTGCCTAGAGGCAATTCCACACCTTCACAGAGGCCCTTAGACTGAGTACCACACTCCACTAAATGAACATAACGATGCTGCTGGAGTCAGAGCTTTCCCTTCACAGATGTTCCCCATTCTCCCTGTCCCCAGTCATCAGGAGGGTTGGACTACCATCCCATGTCAACAGCAGGACTCTTGAGTTTGATTTTCTCCTGATCCACTGCCTCAATCTGGTACAAGTGAAAGAAGGAAGGAAGGAAGGAAGGAAGGAAGGAAGGAAGGAAGGAAGGAAGGAAGGAAGGAAGGAAGAGAGGGAGGGAGGGAGGGAGGGAGGGAGGGAGGAAGGAAGGAAGGAAGGACAAAACAAATTAACGTGTTAAAAATCCATATATTAGGCCCGCCCCATCCTCCAAAGCAGTTTACATATATTTTCCATTTAGTATACATAAAAATAGTTAAGATTGATATTTTTGCCCCAGTTTTCAGAAATGGAGACTTTGGAGGTGAACCGCAGTGGCAGAGCACATGCTTAGTATGCTCAAGGCCCGGATTTAATTCCTAGCATGGGGGTTAGGGAAGTGAACAGTGGAGACAAAAGTTCAAAAAGGTTAAAAATTCTCCCAAAACCAGAATTCTGAATGGACAAAATACTAAAGTCCTGTCACAATCCTTCTGCTACCAAACTTGCCTGCATGGCTAAAATATTTATTGTGAGGTAATTGACATAATGTAAAATTCAACTTAGTGGCTTTTAATATATTCACAAGGTTATAATACCATGATCACTATCTACTTCCAGAACATTTCCATCACCCCAAAAATAAACCCCAAGCCAGTTAGCAGTCATTTTCCTTTTCACCCTTTCCCTTTGTACCTGGTAACCATTTTCTATCTCCACAGATATGAATAATCTGGATATTTTGTATAAATGAATTCACACAGTATGGGGTCTTTTATATCTGACTTCTTTCACTTAGCATAATCTTTTCAAGGTTTGTCCGTGTAGCATCAGTACTTTATTCCATTTTCATAGCTGCATAATAGTCCATTGTATAGACATACCACATTTTGTTTATCCATTCACAAGTTGATAGACATTTGGATTGTTTCTTCTTTTTGGCTATTATTCTATAAACATTCATGTAGAAGTTTTTGCATAGACATATGCTTTTATTTTGGGGAAGCATATACCTAGGAGTGGAGTCACTTGACTGTATAGTATTAATTCCATGATAAATTTTCTGAAGAAATTTCAAATTCTTTTCCAAAATGGTTGCATCATTTTATATTCCCACCAGCAAAGCATGAGACTTCCAGTGTCTCTGTATCTTTGCCCACACTTGTTATTATGTATTATTTTGATTATAATCTATAAGGTGGCATCTCATTGTGTGGCATCATGTGTGTGTGTGTGTGTGTGTGTGTGTGTGTGTTTTGTGTGCTGGGATTGAACATAGGGCCTCATGCATACTAGGCAAATGCTCAACAACAGTCTTTTATTTTCTGAGATAATCTCTTTAAGTTGCCAGAGTTCCCTTGAATTTCCAATCTTGCCTCAGTCTCCCAAGAAGCTGGAAATCTAGGATCACCACCACACCCAGCTTGAGCATTTGTACTTTTTTTTTTTGAGAAACTATTCAAATCCTTTGCCATTTAATTAGGTTATATGTCTTCTTCCATTGAGTTACAAATGTTCTTAACATATTCCAGATAGTAGGCCCTTATCAGATATATGATTTGCAAATATTGTCCCCCACAATTTAATTTCTCTTTTCGCTCTTCTCACAGTATCCTTTGAAGAACAAAGCCTTTAGCTTTGATAAAGTTCAATTTCCCTATTTGTTTTCTTTGCTTTTTCTTGCTTTAGACATTACACCTAATAAACCACTGCCTAAGCCAAGGTCATGACGATTTATACCTACAGGTTTTTCTAATAGCTTCGTAGTTTCACATTTAGTTCCTTGATCCATCTGGAATTAATTTTTAACCGGATAAGGCAGAGATCCAACTTCACTCTTTTGCCTGTGAAGGTCCCGTTGTCCCAACACCATCTTTGCTAAGTGCTTTTCGCTGTTTATTTTAGGGCATGCCTTAAGGCCAGGTAGGCACCTGGTCAGGTGGGCAGTTTACAACTCTGCTTTAACCTTCACTTCCTGCCTGTCAGAGCTTCAAGGTCAGCCAAATGGAGAGATCATTCTTGGGTATTTCCTGGGCATGTTCATGGACCCACACATGCACATGGCCTTCTAGATTCCCAAGAATTTGTTTGAGCTCTTCAGATCCCACTGTGAATATTTCACTCCCTAGTCTTGTCTTTTGATTTTTCTATTGTTAGTCCCAACTGGAATCATTGCCTTGGGAAGTGGCAAATGTTTAAAATTATTTAAACATGTTTTTCATGTTTTTATTAGTATAGGTTATACATAATATTTGGGTTCATTTTGACATAAATATATTGTGGTTTTTTTCTTTTTTTTTTTACAAAACTCATAGCAATAAGGCTGTTCACACAGGGAAGTTCTGAGTCAGGTGAAATAAAGACAAACTCCGAATTAAGCTTTATAAGGCAACTTCCAAATAGTGGTACACAGTGGCAGTTGTGAGGATGAGGATTTTTGGAACAGTCCAAACCCATGCTGTCCCTTCCCTTGGCTGCTCTTTTGCTGGTCTTCACCGCTGCCGTTGGTATGAGGTTGTTGGCTTCCAAGGCTGCGATGGAGGTGGGGCTAGGGAGTGGAACGAGGCAGGTTAAAATGCCACAGTGCTTACTGTTCTCGGGGATATCCAACCATCTTTTTAAATGAATGTGTGTAGATTGTTGCAAGCCTTTGGTTAATTTCTAGAGTTCTAAAAAGCTGATTTGGGCCATTTTGCCAGTGTTCTCATGGTTTTATGGAGAAGTGGCTTTTCCAGAGGTCCTCACACCACCGCTCTGCATTCTTCTCTTGAAGGGACACCGTAAGTATTACCTTGAGTCAATCCTACATTTTGGGTTTGTTTTTGTTTTTGTTTTCTGTATTGTTTCTACTTACAAAATAGCATATTTCTTTCCTCTTTTCTCCTTTGGTGAGTAAATTATAAAATTCAGAGGGAACTGTGAAAAAAAAAACTATATTCTGTTTTTTGGGTTTTTTAGTAGTTTCCTTGTGTTGTGGCACTATGGACAAAAGTATCAGGAGCAAGGTGGACATAAGCTGTTTCTTTCCAAAGAAATAAATAAAAATCCATATTGAGTTTTTCTGGCTCTGTGCCAGTCATGAAATGAACTAGGGATTGGAGACATTCCGATTAAGGAGGATTGGAAAAGGATGTGTAATATTTCAACAAAAGAGGGCTCCCATCCCCGGGTTTTCTGCAGGAGAAAGAGCAGAGCTTCTAAATGGACCACGTATGTGCTGATCACTGAAGTGAATTTCACTGTGCTGGTGCTCAACACTTCTTAACAGCTTTCCTCCAATAGCAGATGTGAGATGAGTAAAACCACAAGCCCAACATTTCCCTTCTTAAGCAAAACTGGAGTAAGTAAAGGATCACTGGTGACAGGTGACTAGCAACTGGTGATTCATCATTACTGGTGATATCTTGAACAAAATTCCATCAGGCAGTGTGCTTCCAGGAGGGGTGGGACAAAGATTTGCATGTCTGACCTCATGCAGAAGCTCAGCCCCGGAGCATAAAAACAGGGAGGCGTCAGTCCTCAGCCTTACCGGTGCCAGACTCCGCCACTTCCAGACAGAGCAGGGCCATGGCAGTGCCCCCATCCATGTGGCTACCACTGGGGCTGACTCTGTGCTGTGCCCTACACTTCTCTTCTGCCAGCTCTGTACGTTACAGAGACAATTGCATGGTCTTTGACAAGGTCTTCACCACCAACGACTCTGGCATCAAGATCAGCTCAGACGTCTTCCAGAACATCACTGTCTATACAGGTGAGTAAAAGCCATTTTTTCTGCTGTCCTTTGTTCTCTGAGGGGTGTGAGCCACAAGTTCAGAACACACCCCTCCTTCCCTGCCCTCAGTTACACAAAACATGTGCTTTTAAATCAGATGGGAAGTGAGGGGAAGAAAGAGAAAGAACAAAACTATCTGAGACAGTGGACCAAGGGGACTATTTCTGCAGGTTCCCTGGACCCAGAGGCGTAAAGTCCAAAGCCCAGATTAACTAAGCCCATCTAAAGCACACCTGGCACAAATTCTCTGACAAATAAAGTGGGCACTTTTATCATTTTAAGGGACATAACTGCATCGCAGTCTATAGTCTTTTTGCATCCATTGGACAAAACAGTGCTGCAGAGGATGATCGTACAATTCCCAGAGGCTTTATTTGCACTTAACCTATGGGTGAAAAATCTTATGAACTAGAGAGAGGGGGAAGATATCACTGTCCCACCTGATATGTGAGGAACCTGGAGCTGCGAGAAGTTAAATGCCGTGTTCAGGGTCTCAGTGCTAGCCAGTGGCAGACCAGCTCTTGAACTTGGTCTTTTCATTCTTAATCCAGTGTTTTTCTTAGAAGTGTCTAGAAAGCATTTTATAAATCCCCTTTTGAGAATCAGTCAAACTCACAAGTCAAGGAACATGTTTTCTTCACTGGGTTCTATCCCCAATACCAAAAAAAAAGAAAAGGAATATGTGCTCTAATTCATTTTGTGCTTTATATGTAGGAATGTATTAGTCCTCAGACTGACCTACTGGGTAGGTCTCATTGTCATTCCCATTCTGAGGCACAGATGCTAAGTGACTTCTTCAGGTCACAGGGCGACTGGACCGTGGAGCTGGAATATGAACCAGCACTCCAGCTTCAGAGACCGGCCCTGACTGCATGCCTCTCAGTTACAGATCCATATGGCTACCACTGGGGCTGTCTCTGTGCTATGCTGGGTCCTGGTTACTATGTGCTGGGTACTGTTCTAATGGGGTATTATTGTCCCATTTTACAGATGAGAACCGACGCACAGAAAAGTTAAAAATTTCCCCAAGGTCACTAGAATGTAACAGCTAATATTCGAACCTAAATAACAAGATTTGTCCAGCTTCAGAGCCAGCCTTCTTATCCCCCATGCCATCCTGCCTCTTTTAAAAGTCTAGCCACATTTTGCAGAGAACTCCAGGGTGACCGCCACACTCACAGTCCCCTGATTCTTGACCTCAGCAGGTGAACCACCATGGCATGCCTTCACACATTCAGCCTGCTTGTCTTTCCTTTCTACTTTTTCCTGGAGACTGCCACGAAGTGCTTCAGTTGTGATGGGGGTAACTAGGGCCCACTCCCTCGGGCAGTGGATCATGTTCTAACATGGCAGGAGGGTAATACAATTCACAATGAGTACCAGGTAAGTATGTGCATGGCCTGGGGATGATGTCAGAGGACCCCTCATAGGGTGAAGGATTTTGTTAGTGAAATGGGTAAATGAGAAGCCTATCATGTGAAGACCCTGTGGAGATGGCAGACTTCTGAAAGGAGGGTAACAGGAAACGGAAGCCACGGTGATCCACTGGGGTGAAAAGGCAGTGTTTATAGAGGTGCCCGTGGGAGCCAGGAAAAGGGGAAGCGGGGAAAGAGTAAAGGTTCTGTGAATGCTTTCCCATCCATGCACATTATCAGGTTCCATCCTGAAGGGAACTGTGAGATCTCTGTGGTGATCTAACTCATGATGGGAATACTTTAAGTTGAAGATCCAAATCCTCTACCCACAGGGACGAGAAGAGCCAGATTCCACTCCAACAACTGCACGGCAGGCTGCGGGGCTGCCTTGTAGAGCAGCACTGCCAGGACGCAGGGCTTCCAGGGACTTTGAGTAAATGCCCACCCAGGCCAACCAGCACCTTTCCTTATTTTGGTTTCAAAATTCTTTTCTATTTGAGCATTGTGTTGACCTTAGTAAGACAAGTATAAATGACTTGACAGACAGCAAGAGACAACCACAGCTCAGGAGATATCTTAGAGCAGGTTCCCTGGGCCTGTTTTGATAGGAGGGAGAGAAACCCTGAATAAGTGGCATTTACACTAAGCCTGTGTTAGGTCAGTATCTGCCTCTATCTTTTTCCTTCTTTGGGCAAGAGGGATATGATTTACTGGCCTTTCTTTCTGAACTTTCAGTTTAAAGTACTACATCAGATGCAGACTTAAGTCAGATGCATGACTAATTTTTTTTTTTTTTTTTTTTTTTGGTTGGGGGTACCAGGGTTTGAACTCAGGAGCACTCAACCACTAAGCCACATCCCCAGTTCCTATCCAGTGTTTTATTTAGTAACAGGGTCTCACTGAGTTTAGCTATTGCTGAGGATGGCTTGGAATTTGTGATCCTCCTGCTTCAGCCCCCAGAGTCGCTGGGATTACAGGAGATGCACAACTTTTAAAATCAATCAACAAGCAGTTATTTATTCCCTCCAAGTGCCCAGAACTGCAATGGCCAGATAATGACACAGCTGAAACCACAAAATATAATTTAGTGCTCAAAGTTACAGTAAAAGATATGAACGTTTCAGGTGTGAAAGGAAAAGTGGGCTAAACTGTCCAGAGGAGGGACATGAGCAGGATGTTGGAGTGGAAGTGGGGATGGGAAGAAGAGAAGGATTCCAGATAGTGGCTAGACATGAATGAAGGCCAAGGCCAGGTATGGGCCAGGTGTGGGCTAGGTGCATTTGCAGAACAGGGAGAGACCTATTATTCCTAGAGCAGAATGCAAAGAGCAGAGTGAAGCTAGGTTCTTTGGGTCCTGGAAACCATGTACTGGGTATTATTATTACTGACAAGACAGAAGCAGAAATATAAAAGCAGGAATATTTCAATGCTCTAGGAGGAGGAACATTTGGAAGACTTTGGGTAGGTGTGTGTCCTGATGCACAGGTTGTGGGAGAAAGTCTGGTCTGGCTACAGTGTTGTAAGACAGCCTGAGGAAGAAGCACCTGAGGCCAGAAATCCAGAGAATATAGGCACCTAGGAGGGGAGAAAAGAGGGCTTCATCCTAAGTGAAAGGGGGAAAGTAGAAAGAACAGGCAAGAACACATCCTTAGAGAACTGACAGAGTTGATGACTATCTGCATGACACTATCATGTGTCACCTTCCACCATGATGTACAGATGTAGGACAAATGTTAGGGCTCCCTGAGCAAGTCAGAGCCCGTGGGATTGGATCAGCTGATTTTGATTGGCAAAGCAAACAACTAGCCAAGAGAAATATAGTGTGCTAAAAACAATAACAATTGCAATTTACCCAACATCCACCATGTGTTAGATTTTTAACATTCTTCTCTTTAATCCTTCCAGGAACCTCTCTAGATAGGTATCATGATCCCAGGTAATGAGGGGTAATGTCCTTATCCCCAAACCCACAACAGGTGTAAAGTGGGCATTCAGGAATTGAGTGTGGAGTGGATGAACACTAAGGAAACCAAGGCTCAGAGGTGACACAGCCTGCTGCTGAGTTTTAGAGCTAGAATTCAGTTCAGGAGTGTTTGAGCTACATGATCCACTTTCTTTGTTCTGTGATGAAGTCTTTGAAGGCCTTTCGGGTGGTGAGAGATCCCTGGAGAGAACATCAGCCTAATACTGAGAATTTATTCATGAGTGATCCTCTAAGGGAGGAAATGGAGAAATTGAAATATTCTCAAATTTTCTCCCCAGTACATATCAGAATGCTGACATTAACAAGTATCAACCAGGTCCCCTGTAAGCACATGCCGGGCTGGGTCACAGGGGGAGACTCATCGGAGCAAAGAATAAACCTAAGGGGTTAATTGACAGGTATTTAGTTTAGGTCCCTGTTGACTCAGAGCCCCCCACCTCTCCCCTTCCCATACCTTCAATATCACAGACCAAGAGCATCAGCACTGCTGAGATGTATTTTGGTTTTACTTAGCAACAGTGTTGGATTCATGGAGCATGTCCCAAGAGCCCACCTGACACTTTCACATCTTCACTCTCCCCTGGAGGAGGGCCAAGTCAGCCCAGCTCAGAAAGGTTTGGAGATTCATTCCTAGGATCTCATCTCTCTGAAACAAACCAAGGCCAGAGGACAGGCTTTTCAAGCACCTTTCACTGTAGAAAATTTGGAAAACACACAAAAAAAGCACTAGGAAGAAAATTAAAATCATCTATATCTCACTACCAAGAAGTCACCACAGTTAATATCTCAATGTATTTCCCTCCAGACATTCTTCGACTTCCTTTTCAAGAACAGTACCATGCTCGACGTACCCATTCTTCGTAACTGTCTTTCCTCCTGCCCATTTTGATGTCATGCCCAGTGCCCCAGCCCACACTGTGCAGGTGGCTGATGGCCTTCTCACCCTTTCCTCCTAGTGTGGGTTCCTGTGAATGACGAGGACAGCGCTGTGGTCCTGCGGGCTGTGGACAAGAACGACCACTCAGTGGGCCTCTGGCAGGATGCGGATGAGGACTGCAACAGCAGTGCCCTGTATCACATGACTCGCTTCAAGCCCACACTCTTCGAGGCAAACTGGATAGTTTCTAATTCTGATGACTTAACTGAGGTCGAACTGCAGTAAGTGCTTGTCTCGCTTTGCTCTGGGCTTTTACACTTTTATTTTGGGTTTAGGAGGCTTTACATTGACCCCAGAGGATTGAAACCACAGTCTGGATGCAGTGTAGAGAACCCACCAGCGGGGCTTCTTTTCTGCTTGCCATTCTCTGCCATGCCTTTCACCTCTGTGCATGCACACATGCACACACACACACACACACACACACACACACACAAACCCCAACCACACCAGACCACACCAGTTAGGTTCAACATAAACAGAGAAAACTGGGCACCATTTTCCTTTCAGATTCTCTCTATGCAAACTAGAGAATCACTATTTAAAACATAGATTCATTTTGGACATGGTTTACTAACAGAAAGGTGATGACTGTGTAATAAAACTGTTTTCCTCCTGTCATAGAAAATGGATGCACTCAGATTCTGAGGTGAGGCTACTTAGAGCTAGCATTACACTTGAACAACAAACCTTCCTCCTAGCTAGGGATTTGATATGAACTTTATTTTAGGAACCAAGTGTTGGGAAGTGTTTGTGTTTCCAGGCTGCGGTTCTGTACTGAAAGGGCAGGCCTGACTATCAGGCTGTGTCCATTGTGAACAGCACAGGCTCTGTGGCAGCTGGTGACCCTGAAGGTGAGGCTGTGGGGGCCTTTTTGCCTTTCCAGTCATGCTCTTGGCCTGGTCTGACTTAATTGGTTTCAGAGGAGGGACTATGATGCCCACAAGGTACGGACAGGAGCAGAAGCCAAGAGAGCTGCTACTATTCAGGCTTACAATGACAGCAGTTGCTCAGAAGCCAGCCAAGGCTAATTAGGGTAAGAACTTTCCTTCCATCTCACCTCATTAAAGCCTCTACACCCCATGCAACAATATAAAAAGGACCACAGTGACAAGAGAAATAGCACAGTCACACTGACAGCACGGTCTCCAGACCCCTCTTAACTCACACACCCACTAAGACACACCAGCCTCTGCTTGTTCACAATGTGCACCCTGCACTCATGGCCTTGACTGGCAAGACTGACTCAAGGGGAAGGGAAGACAGGACATAGGTGACTCCTCTGGTGGGCACTGAGTTGAGCAGGGCAGATGGGATGTGGAAGGATCCTGCCCATGAGATTTCACTGTGAAGTCAGGGAGAGAAAGTCCAGACATCACTTCCTCAGCATCCCCTGCACTTCCAGACCAAGGAAGCTCTCTGCCATACCCTATCATAATTCCTCCACTTCATCAGAGCACAAATCCCAACTGTGATCCATCACTGAACTGGTTAGTTGATTCATTCCTCAACACCCGTCTCTCAGAAGACACTGTAAATGCCACCAGGGTAAGAAGCATGTCCATGTTCTTCACTACTGTCCCTTCAGCACCAAGCACAGTGATTGGCATGTAAAGTCCTTTCATTAATTTTTTGCTGAATTATAAACAAGGGGCTGATATGATAATGGCCCCATTGATATAAAAACAGTAGGCCAAGCTGTACAGGTCATTTCAGAAACATTAAGTACCTACTAGATGTCAGGCATTGTTGACAATAGAACCTGCCCTCAAGAAGTTGATCTTCCAATAGGAGAGGCTCATAGCAATTCTATGCAGTAGAAGGTCCAACTCCCCTGATGGAGATCTGTCTGGGTTAGTAACAGGGAGAAACGACTTCATAGAAAAAGCTACCATTGGGGCTGGGGATATAGCTCAGTTGGTAGAGTGCTTGCCTCACAAGCACAAGGTCCTGGGTTCAATCCCCAGCATTGCAAAAGAAAAAAGAAAAAGAAAAAGCTACCATTGAGTCTATGGACGGGTGCAGCCAGGAGACATATGATCAGGTGTTAAAGACAGAGAAACTGTCTTGAACAAAGACTGGAGGTGTGTCTGTGAGGTGTTCAGGGTGATGAAACTGGTAGTGATAGGGGATGGGAGAGGCTGTCTAGAAGTAAGACCTTGAAGGATATTAGTCAAGACAACATAGAATAGACAAGCATTAAATGATCTGCTAATTGTGTCATGGAGAAAGTAAGCACAAAAGGGATTAAGAGGGTGGGGTGCTCAGGAAAGGCAGAGGTGTGAGCTGAACTTGTGTATCCTGCAGCTGAGGTCCTCACCAACTGTCTCACTGATTTATCCTCCACAGAGTCTTCAATGTCAATCTCAACCACACAGCTACATTTTCTTCTCTGAAACTGGGAGAAAAAGGTGAGTTTCCTCTGAGGCCCCTTTGCATTTTTAGCAGTACACTCAATTGACCAGGAAAATTATTTTATAAGGACCCTAGAAAAAAAGGTACTTCTAATCATGTATTACCCAGACATTAGTTGAGTTTCCCGGTACCTGGGAACCTCTAGAAGATTTGCCTAAACGCTTATCCCATGCCCTGTGGAAAACAAAGCCCTCCTCAAGATTTCTATAAATTCCTAAGGGCCTTATATTCTCCTGGTCACCTGTGGCTCCAAACTCCTGTTTCCTGAGGAGCTGTTTCAATCCAATATCACATAGACATCAACATGAAAATCAACATCCTCTCCTCCATTTTCACAAAGAACCTCCCCACATGCAGAGCCTTCATTGGGTATATAGTAAGCCTGATCCAAAGAACGTTAAATGGGGGTGAGGATGAGGGTGGAGAGTTATACAAACAAAATGTTGATATCATAGAGAGATCAATAATTTCTCTGGATGCAGTGGCACACATCTGTAATCCTAGCAACTCAGGAGACTGAGGCAAGAGGATTGCAAGTTGGAGGCCAGCAATTTAGGGAGAGTCTCAGCAATTTAGCAAGACCCCCTCCCAAAATAAAAAATTAAAAGGACTGGGGATATAGCTCAGTGATAAAGCACCCCGGGCTCAATCACCAGTGACAAAATACTGCTACTAATAATAATACTTTCATGAGTTCTCTTTACCACTGGCTTTTCAGAGGCTATAGTTCCCAACCTCATCCCTTCCATTTTCTCCATTCTCTGTCCCCTTCATTTTCTCTTGTCTCCCTGTAGGGAGCTAAATTCAAGAAAGGAGGTTCAGAAAAGACATGCAATTGGCCTAGGACCACACAGAAAATCTATACCAAAATAAGGTCTTACACTTTTTTCCACTTTTCTCATACTCATTAAAACTAAAAAGATAATCTTTTCTGATGAAGTGTTTAAATATAAAATTCACCCAGGAATGAGAACCATGCCTTTCTCAGTGTCCAAATAACAGGACTTCCTCACAAGCCCAGAGCACTGAAAGACATCCAGCACGCTGCCTATTTTCCTGCCAATCATGCATTGCAAAATGTGCTCAAAGGGAATAATTATTTCCAACAACAAATTTTAAAGTGATTATGCCTAATGAAACCATTATATGAAAGTCTTCACTGTTTCCTTGGTGGCCTTCCCTCTATGAGAGAACTGGGATGTTTATTTTCTTCTTGAGAACATTTTTGAGATGAATACTTGTGTAAATGCTAAGAAGGGGAGGGGAAGTTTCATTCTAATTAGGCCCCCTTAGCTTTATGTTAATAAAATCCAGTTAAAAAAAGAAAAAGAAAGTGGTTATGTTCCAACTCTTTGGCTCCATGGAATGCCAGAGAATATTTGCCCTGGGGAAATGTTAAATGAGATAAGTCCATGCTGCCAAACTGGACGGCAACCCCAGGCGGGTGGAAGACTGCTCCACCTGGGTAAACCACTGGACATTGCCCTTCTTCCCGTCCTGTCGTTCCCTCGGTGGTCCACTCAAACCCTGCCAAGTTCTAGTTTTTCTAGGATCAGACAAGCCCCCAGGACTACAAACCTGGCTTTCTCTGCAAGACAACCTCAGAGAACCAACCCCTGGTCATAACCCTGTGAAAATGTGAAAACGACCAGAGCTTCACAAACCAGAGCCAGGGGCTTGGACAGGGTTTCTTTCCATTAGCTTTAAAGCAGGGACAGCAATATTCAGGTCTGAACGATACCAAGTTCTCTCAAGCCCTTGACATTAGCAAGAAGAACATAAAAGGGTGCCACTCTGGATCACATTTGCCCTGCTAAATCTAATAATAAGGACGTGAAGGTATTAGAGGGCAGACTATCCACCCCAGCGATAAACTCAGCGGTCAGTATCAGGTCAGCAGGGCTCTCCTCACCTTGCAGGGCTGTGCACACCTTCAGGTGGGGACTCAGTTTTGTTACATAACAGTCTACCCCCAGCTGTCCCCTCCTCTGCACACACCTGGCACTGGAGAAGTGTTGACTGAATTTGACCCATGAACTCTGGTGCCAGAATTCCATCAGGTGAGCTTCTTTGTCTGGTGCCCATCCACCACCCATCACAGGTTCTGAGGCCATCAGGTTTTTTGTTTGTTTTATTTTTTTTCCAGTGATAACCACACCCTGGACCTCCACCTTCACGACTTCCAGGAACAACCTGACTACAACCACAGCCATACCCATGACCACAGCCAAGACCACAACCCTAGCCACAACCAGAAGCTTCGCCATCCGAGTGCTCAGCAGCCCTATCGCAGGTGCTGTTCATATCCTGCTTGTTTTTCTCACCAGCAAACTTCTCTTCTAAAGGAAACAGGCAGTGATTGCTTCACCTGTGGGGTGTCCTCCCATGCTCAGGTCACACTGGCCCTATCCTGCCTGGACTGTGTGTGCATGAAGGCTGTGCCTTCTCCAGTGTGCGCCTCCACTGCGCTGCCTCGGACCGCAGACCCCGGGCACTCACTGTAGCACCGGGGTCACACAGATGTTCTACTGGATCTTTCAGGACACAAATCATGCTTTTTGTAAATACTTAGACCTCGTCTGACTATCACCTGGAGTTCTGCCTCTCAGTTTAACAAGTTGACAGCCAGTCTGAGCCTTTGTTCTTACCAAAGGATTCCTCTGCACACCCCCACCCCGGAGTTTCTGGAGAAAGAACCCGTTCTTCTTTTTAAGACAATCTCAGCTTTCTGATCAAACCTGCTCAGGCTCTACTCTGTGATTCCGGGAACTCCGGAGGAAGGGAAAAGGAGAAACAGCCCTGAGGCGACTGGCAGCTTCCATCTTGTCCACACCAGTTGCTTTTGAAGGGCAAGAGAACAGGAAAATACAATGTCTGCGGAGGAAAAAATGACAGAAACAATCATGTCACAAAGGCGTTTTTTCTTACGTTACATCAAGTGAATGCTGCACCGAATAAAAATGACGCATGTGTTAAATTCAAAGATAAGTCTCCAGTGAATGATTAACTTAAAATACAGAGATTTCTAGTTTTGTTCATTGATGTATTTAAAAAATTAATGGAATGAGTGTGTGTATGTTCTCAAGGTTAAACCTAAATTTACCTTGGTTTCCATTTTCCTCAAGTACAAACTTGCCATTTTCCTCCTAGTAGTAGTTTCCACTAAAAAAAAAAAAAAAAAAAAAAAAAAAAAAAAAAAAAAAAAAAAAAAAGGCAAAATACTTACAATATTTATAGTACAATGTAAAACCCAAAAAAAGAACCTATGGCATTTCATGAAATAAGTTTAAAATAAGCAGCAAAGTTTTCTTTTAATAACCATGCTAAATTCTAGGGTGCCAGCATTCTTTCCTGATCTCTAAAATCATGTGCCTTTTACAAGTTTGGACTCCATGTTACCCTCGCCTCCTTAGAACACTCAGATGGTATTCCTTACTGCTCCCTGTTGTTTGAAACTGAAGAAAGTCCCTCTGCAAATACTCAGTCTGCTTATTCTTAAGGCATGACTTGAGAAGTAACCTGCCACAGAGACAGGTTGGCTGTGATTCTTTTCTAGGGTCCGAAAAGGTCACAGAGTGAACTAAACAATGAATTTTCCCTTCCAAGATTATCTGTCTGCTAATTCGGGGTCTGGGAAAAGTGGTGTGCTCCTAAGCTCTTCAGAGATAATGCTCCTGTGGTTGATGCCATGCTAACCTGAGGGAAAAGCAACAATGCGTCTGCAAAAGGCTGAGCAATTTTATAGGTTGAGGAAGAGCCCATAAATATCCACTTGTCAACATGTGTCTTGTACTTCATGATTGTTAATATTTAATACCATAAGAAATATACTAGTTTTGTATTGCAAATGTTCCTGCGTCTAGCTGGGTACAGTGGCCCACACCTGTAATCCCAGCGGCTCGGGAGGCTGAGACAGGAGGATCCCAGTTCAAAGCCAGCCTCAGCAACAGCGAGGCACTAAGCAACTCCAAGGAGCCCCTGTCTCTAAATAAAATACAAAATAGGGCTGGGGATGTGGCTCAGTGGTTGAGTGCCCCTGAGTTCAATCCCCGCCATCCAAAAAAAAAAAAAAAAAATCCAAAAAGTTTCTGCTGCAGTAAATATTTCTACCCTCTTCCCTTAGAAAATATATAAAAAGAATTTTACTACAGTCCTATGAAGAATACTTTTCCTATCTAGACAATGGCTAGCCCCAACTGCTTCAGATTCAGTTATCAACAAATATCTATTGAGCACCTACTACATGCTACATATTGTTCTAAGCTCTTGAACAAAGCGAAGATCCCTTCCCCAAAGGATTGCAGCCTCAAAATTCCCTCATCAAGTTATCAATTCTTAAACATCTTCTATGTGCTGATGCTGGAAGGTGCTTCTCCACAAGCCATAGGTAATATCCTCACAAAAACACACTTACCTTACTATTTTTCTACTGTTCTAAAGATTAAAAAAAAAAAAAAAAAGCTGGAGTTCAGCGAAGTCATGTAAGTAGCCTCAATCACAGGTCTGGGAAAAGTCAGGGTAGGAATACAGACTTTCAAAACCTCTGATTTCCCATTTAACCACAATGCTCTGAGTTGGCACCAACCCTATGGTAAATGCTTATTCTGCTCCACTGTGTGAGTGTGTAACAATAATAGCAGCATTAATACGAGCAGGGACAACGACTCAGTAAATGGTAGCCGTTGTTCTACTCAGTGTGTGTCTCTCTGGGTTTGTCCTTGAAGCTTGTTAAAGTTTCTTGGATGTGGATGTTTATGTCTTCCATCAACTTTGGTAAGTTGTCAACCACTTAGTGTTTTTAAGTATTCTCTTAGCGTCCTTCCCTCCTCTCCTAGAACTCCAGAGATGCGTGCGTTGGCACACTTGATGGATCCCCCAGGCCTTGGAGACCTTGTTCATTTTTCTTCTTTTTTCCTCCTGCTCTTCAAACTGGATAATTTCAACTGACCTGCCTTCAAGTTCACTGATGTCATAGCCTCACCTGTTCAAATCTGTTGTGAACCCCTCTGGTGAATATTTTTTATGTTGGCTATTATACTTTTCAACTCCAAAATGCCTACTTGGTTTCTGGTTGTAATTCCTATCCATTCAGATGTCACTTTCCTGGTTTCCTTTAGTTCTTTGTCCATAGTTTCCTTTTGCTCTTTCTCTATAGTTAGGACAGTTGACTTAAGTCTTTGCCTAGTAAACTAGTCTCTGCCAGTTACTGAGCCTCCTCAGGGACAGTTTTGTCAATATTTGTTCCCTCTGACTGGGCCTTACTTTGCTGTTAGAAACAACAATTGCCTATCCACCCAAAGGAGTTCTGAGGAAGTAGGAAAGAAAACTGATGTCTTTAAATGTCATCACCTCAAAGATTTTCACCTACCACAACGAATTCCAAATCTGAGCCAACTATTACACCAACCATTCAGAGCAGGAAAAAGAGTTCAGAATAGGCAGGAAATTTAGACAGTATTTTATAGACTATCAACCCTCTCATTAAGTAAATATTGAAAATATTAATTACGTAAAAGTATATCCCTTCATAAAACAGTATGGCAAGTGGTTAAATGTACAACCTTGAAAGCCAGACTGCCTAAGTTCAGTTTTATTTGATTTTCATTAGCTGTGGAACCTTGCACAAATTAATTAACTTTATTGTGTCTTGTTTTCTTTGAAAGGAGAAAAATAGCTATTTCATAGGCTACTGTGAGGATAAATGAGTTAATATACGTAAAGCCTCTAGAACCATGCCTGGCACAACATAAGCACTATCTAAATATTCTTCTTTTTTTTTTTTTTTTTTTTTTTTTT
>JAJEJO010002877.1:180031-195197 GCA_020662805.1 Glaucomys volans
GGGCACTCCACCACTGAGCCACATCCCCAGCCCTATTTTTTTTGTGTGTGTATTTTATTTAGAGACAGGGTCTCACTGAGTTGCTGAGGGCCTCGCTAAGTTGCTGAGACTGGCTTTGAACTCGCAATCCTCCTGACTCAGCCTCCCAAGTGCTGGGATTATAGGCATGCGCCACCATGTCCGGCTAAGTATTATTTTTTAATACCTAAAGCGGCTTGTACTTTTTTATCACTTGTTTTATTTAGTTATACATGACAGCAGAATGCATTTTGATTCATTGTACACAAATGGAGTACAACTTTTCATTTCTCTGGTTGTACACAATTTGGAGTTACACGATTTGTGTAATAATACATGTACATAGGGTAATGATGTTTGTCTCATTTCACCATCTTTCCTTCCCCCTTTCTCATCCCCTCCCCTCATTTCCCTCTACACAATCCAAAGTTCCTTCATTCTTTCCTTATCCCCCTCATTATGCATCAGCATCCACTTATCAGAGAAAACATTTAGCCTTTGGTTTTGGGGGATTGGCTTATCTCACTTAGCATGATATTCTCCAACTCTATCCATTTACCTGCAAATGCCATAATTTAATTCTTCTTTCTTGGTGAGTAATATTCCATTATGTATGTAAACCACAGGTTTTTTATCCATTCATCTGTTGAAGGACTCCTAGGTTGGATCCACAATCTAGCTATTGTGAATTGAGCTGCTATAAACATTGATGTAGCTGCTTCACTATACTATGCTGAAGAAGGAAAATGAAGTTTTATTTATTTGCTAGCAGAGAATGTAGTGGACTTGGGTCTCAATGTGTGATTTTCCCCACCACGAGGAACACCTGACTTTTAAAAGAGGAAGACAAGAACTGGAATCCAATTATCAATAGATATTGTTACTTAGTGTCCATCAGGTGTCCTTGAGAGAGCACTGAAAATGATTTTGAGAGAGTGCTCCAGCTCCCAGGTTTGGAGTTTCTTTGTTCTTGTGGGCAGTGCATTACTGTGGACAGTGAAGGACAAGATAGCTTAGCCTAGGATGGGAGAAATGTTAGTCTTGTTCCTCCTACTGTTAGGGAGGAGGAGAAGGGTAAGATGAAGCAACGTTTTTAAAAAATCAGTTTTAAAATAAGCCATCTGTGGTTGGGCCCAAGGTTTATATTCAAAGCATAAAGTGAACCTCCATTACATTTGCCCACTGTCAATTTTCACCTTCCATTTCTGTGAGAAAATGGGTGATGACATCTCCACGTGAGCTGAAAATGGGAGATGAAAAGGCTCCTTACACTGGGAGGCTTTACCTGTTATTGTTATTTTTTTCTTCTGAGATTTTCCCAGAAGGGATGAAGATGTGCTTCTAACCTTGGTGGGCACCTGAAAGAAGCAGGTCTGTGCGCAGCAGTTAGGATTTGACTGATTTGTTCTATATACTTGTTTTTATCGGCTCTTTCATCACTGTGACCTGAAGACCTGACAAGGACAATGTAGAGAAGAAAAAGTTTACTTGGAGCTCACAGTTGCAGAGGTTCAATCCGTGACCAACCGATTCCATAGCTCTGGGCCCAAGTGAGGCAGCACATCACAGCAGAAGTGCATGGTGGAGGAAAGCGGCTCAGAACACAGCAGCAGGAAGCAGAGAGAGCTCTGTTCATCAGGGACAAAATATAAACCCAAGGGCACACCCCCAGTGACCTACCCCTCCAGCTACTACCTGCCTGTAGTTAGCACCAAGTTAATCCATATCAAGAAATTAATCCACCAATTAAGTTAAGGCTCTCAAACCCAATCATTCCCCCCCCCCAAAAAAAAATCTTGCATTTTCTAACACATAAGCTTTTGGGGGTCATGTCATAGCTGAACCATAACAACACTGTTTTAATCTAGAGGGTTTTTTTTCTGTTACAGCCATATTTTCCCCTCTCCCCTGGGGTACCAGGAAGGGTCTCCCATATACTATTATAGGGGCTCAATTTCAGGCCACTTCTGGGGCCACCTGTATTTAGAGGAGAGCAACTGGCAACACTTAATCCCACTGCAAATGATTTTTTCAGCCTAACTTAGCCACTGTTTTCCTAAAGTTCAAATTCATTTTGTCCATTTTTCCTATAGGTTGGGATCTCTGGGATGCATGTAACTTCATTGGATATCCAATGCTTTGCTCACTTTTTTAGTCAATTTTGTAATGAAACATGATTCATTGTCACTGCATTGAAGAGGGGAGACTGTATCTTGGGATCAGCTCCTTCAAGAGGGTTTTGGCTATCTCCAGAGCTTTTTTCTGTCCCAGTAGGATAGCCTTAATTTATCCTGAGAAGGTGATTATCACTATAAGAAAATGTCTGAAGTTTCCCATGGCATGGGGCATTTGGATAGAATCTGCCAATCAGCAAAAGACTGAATTCCAACATATTGTGTTCCTTTTTACACAGGCTGCCTTTTAGTCTATGGATTGTTTCCAGTACATAAGACACAGTTTTGGGTCATCTGCTGAATAGTCTGTTGGATGTGTGGCCCTTGCAAATTCACCAGGGCACCTTCTGGCCGCCCTATCAGCATCCCTCCCACAGAGAGTACTTTAATGTAGATGTTTTCCCAAGCACGGGATCAGTGTTTCCAGCAGGAGAATGAACCCATGGGAACTTTGTCTGCAAGTGCAGTGCTATCCCAGGAGTCAAAACTCAGTTCTTTGGCCCATTTCTCATCCTCCTCAGTAAAAAGAGATTTGTATTGGTCTAATTTAAGGTGAAGTATTAGGGCCCAAATAAATAGTTTGCTCTTTGTGGCCCTTCTGACAGCCCTATCAGCAGCCTGATTTTCTTGCCATGTGTCAGTCTTCTGATGACCAGGGCAGTGCATGATTATCACCTGCTTTGATTCACTCACAGCTGGTATTCGTGCCAATTTTCAAGAGCATGTTTAATGTACTTGTCTTCAGCAGTAAGGAGTTTCTCCTCTCCTCTCCTCTCCTCCCCTCCCCCCCCCTCCTCCTCCTCCTTCCTCTTCCTCTTCCTCTTCCTGAAAACATATTTTGAGTCTTTTCTTTGGACAGCCTGAAAGCTCTTGTCAAAGCCTCAGTTTTAGTATCTGCTGTTCTGTGACCATAGCATATCCAGTTATCACTGGTCATTGTCCTTGAAGCTGCTGCTTCCTTCAGTGAAGAGGTCTCAATCTGGCTCTGTGATAGGCTGATCAAACAAATTCAACCTTCCAGAGTAAACCATCTACAAGATCTGTAAGCAGTCATGTTGTATTGGCCCATTATCAACTGCCAGCAACAGGGCAGCAGGATTTAAGGTGGACACAATTTCAAAACTGACATTTGAATTGTCTAATAGGATAACTTGGTATCTCCCCATCCTCCCAGCAGTCAGCCAATAGTCATCCTTCTTTTTTACTAGACACTGGATTTTGTGATTCGCAAATACAGTAACATGTTGCCCTAGAGTGGACTTCTCAGCTTCTTGTAGTATCTCACAAATGGCAGCCACTGTCCAAAGGTTGGGGATGGGACATCCTTTTGCTTTGGTCAATCTGTGTTGACAAATGGCTATGGGTCAGGGCATGCCTCCCAATGCCTGTAGGAGAACTCCAAGGCTGTGCCATGATTCTCATGCACATACAATCTGAACTCCTTTTATAAGTCAGGCAGGCCTAGGGCCAGGGCTGTGAGGAAGCTTCATTTTAACTTCTCAAAGGCAGCCTGGCATTCTGGGGTCCAAATCGAAGGTTCTATTTCTGCTCCTTTTAAGGTCTCACATAGATGTTTAGCTATTAGTCCAAAATTAGGGATCCAAATATAGCAGAATCCTGCCATTTCTAAGAACCCACATAACTGCTTCCAGTTCCTAGGTTCTCTGAGGTTCAAGATAGCCTTTTTCTGATCTGACATCAAACTCAGGATTCTTGGCTAATCTGCAATCCCAGATATAGGTGACTTTTTATTTACAAATCTGAGCTTTTATATGGACACCTTATATCCACAAGAGCAAGGTAGTTCACTACAGTAATAGTGTTTGAAAGGCAGTGTTTGTAGGTGGGGCTGGCTGTAAGCAGGCCATCCACATATTGTAGAAGGATTCCTTAATCCAGTCATAGCTCTCACAGGCCTTTTGCTAGGCTCTCATCAAACAGAATACATCAGTTTTTAAAATCCTGACATAGGACAGTCCAGCAATACTAGGTGGTTACTTTGGCAATGGGCTCCTGCCACTCAAAAGTAAACAACAATTGTGACTTCCCTGCCAGTGGGATGTAGATGCAGAACGTATCCTTTAAATCCAGCACTGTAAACCAACCATATTTACTTGGCACTGCAGTCAGAAGGGTATATGAATTTGGTACTAGGGGGTGAATATCCTGGACAATATTATTTATAGCTCTTAAATCTTGTACAAATCAATATTAATCAGTGTGAGATTTCTTACCAGGCAGCATAGAGGTATTGGGGATCTGGCAAAGCCCACTCAATTCATGTTTTAAAAATCTGTCTAGAAGAGGCTGGATCCCTATCAGTGCCTCTCTCTTAAGGGGGGTAGTGTTTCTTCTGGAGCAGGTTACCAGCTCAAGTAAAATCCTGATTGGGATAGTGGTGATCATCCTTCCTGGGGTCCCATCTGCCATAGGGCCTTACTCACTTCATAGCAGGCCTCCAGCAGAGTGGGCAAGTGAAAGCTGGAAACAGAGTGTGATTTCTGGTGACACTTATAAATGGAGTCATTGCTTTTGGTGTGAGAAGTTATCTGTGCATTTAATTTACACAACAAATGTTGTCCCAGGAGAAGGATTGGACAATCTGCTGTGCACAAAAACTTCACTTTAATTTTTGTTCTTCCAGCTTGCCTTCAAGGGGTTGGAGCAATGAATGCTATTCAGTCTGACTTCTTTGAATGTGTCCCAGTGAAACTAGAACATATGGATCATCCCCATCCTGATTTTATGTACATAACATCCATAAAAAAAATAGATAGAATGAAGTGAAATACATGAATACCTGATATAAGTGGGAAATAATGTATGCAAAAAATCTCCATAGTTATTAATGCCTATGTAAATGACCAATACATAAAAATAACCTCAGACACAGATGCTTGAGTCCAACAAATTCAAAAAGCCTTTCTTTGAAATAACAAATATGTACACACTTCACACTTAAAGGGTTTTGGGAATTTTTTATAATTGTTTTAATTGTTAAGCCCTGTATATGTGTGTGTGTTTTAAGCTACAAAAATCTACATTCAAATCCCAGTCCCTCCACCTACTCACTGACTTTGAACAAGATTCTTAATCACTTCAAACCCCAGATTTTTCTTCAGTAAACTGGAGGTGATTCATATCCTAACAGGTTGGGGTGATTGAGACAACTGACACATTATGGGGGCTGGCATGTTGTTAAGTCACAACAAGCCACAACACCAACACAATCTCAAATAAAGGTAGTTAAGTTGCTTTTTCTCTTTTCTAGTCACTGTTTTCTTCTCCAAGAATGGAATCTTGACTTTCTCCCTACTTCTCTGGGAACTATTGAGGGATATTAGGTTAACCAATCAGGTCATTGTTGGCTGAAAAACACATATTACCTGTGATACACAATGAGTTAGTTTCACATTCCATAAGGTACCTTGTTCTTAGGGTCAAAGAGATGAAATGATAAAAAGCATTGTTTGCAAAATCACCTAAGGCTCTCTGCTTAGGGCAAACCTACACTCCAATTGCTGGGGAAGAGGCAGTAACTAGTTATGTGCAGCCTTTCAGGGCTACTGACTAATGATGATGGGGAGGGAGGAAGAAAAAAGAGTGGGGAGGGTAGAGAAAGGTTTTCTGTCTTTTAAAATCATTAATTCTTCTGTCTCAATGGCTGCTAAGCACAGATGAGAGTGCATTTGTGGCTATTTTAAAGGAAACAAACCAACAAATGAACCAATGGAAAGTAGAACTGCTGCTCTGAAAATCCTGCATTTGCAGAACCACTTGCCACTACCTTTCTTTTGTAGTAACAGCAGTTCTCTCTGCAGCTCTGTGGAGACTTCACCAGTTTATCTGGGACATTTTCCAAGTGTCTTACAGCAGAATCTTGCTATCAAGTTAAATTGTGTGAAACTAACAATGATTTTTCTGTATGTGAGGGAGCTAGAAATATCTCAGACACAACAAAAGCAAAATGAGAACAGTCTGTTTCTGATCTTTAAGATAATTTCAAGTCCAGGAGGAATTTGAAAATGTGGTGTTTTCAAAGCCAACTGGATCACTTATCACAGGTCTAGTGTATCAGTGACTACATGTACACTGATTATAATACTCTGGCCATTTTCACAACTGGTGGTTACTATATCAATTAAGGCAATGCCAATGAACACTGAGCTCTGGTCATTATGCTCATGAGATTCAGTGACTATATTTTTCTTAATTTCACCTTAGAACTGATTTTACTTTCAAGAGTTGTGCTTCCAAGGTTTTTATATATCCTACCCACAAAACCCACAATTACCTCTGTAAACAACCACTGCTGCTCTGATATTTCACTTCTGAAATAATGAAATGTGCTTTATTCCTCTGGCATCAAAAAGCGCATGATATGCACTTTCTGCCTACTCCCCTGGAGTGTGACCTAGACCTAGTGACCTGCTTCTAAGAAGAAAATACAGAAAAACCAGTTAGGTTACAAATGACTGTGACTTCAGTCTTGCAGGCATTCCCCTTGCCCTTTATCTGCCCAGTTGGATGGAGCAAGCCATGAGGCTTGGAGATGCTTTATAAAGAGAATTACATGGCAAGAAACAGGAACTGAGGTCTCAGTCCAACCACCCACATGGAACTGGATCTTGCAACAACCATGGGAGTGAGCTGGGAAGATCCTTCCAGGTAGATCCTTGAGATGACTGCAGCCTTGTCAGAGACCTTGAACCAGAGGTCAAAGCTAAGCTGCTCATGGCCCACAGAAACTGAGATAATAAATATGTGCTGCTGTAAATCATGTTTAAGCTATGCTTTGGGTAATTTGTTACCAGCAATAAGTAACTAATAATATTCACCAAGCAGCGCGATTATGGGGATAAAATGAGCTAATGCGAAAAGTACTTAACAAAATGCCTGGCACCACATTAGGCACTGCACAATGTTAGCTTGATCCTCCTTCCCCCATCTCTTTATTTCTGCTGCCACCACCATGGTCCAGGCATCCATCACCTTATGAATAGATTCCTGTAGTAGCTGTGCACCTGGTTTCCTTTCTTCCCTTTGTCCAGGTGGTTACCTTCTTTAAAAACAAAATTCAAGAGCTTCCTATTCCTTAAAAGACAGAGATCGAACTGACATTCCAGGTCATCCGGACTGTCCCCCTTCTGTATTTCCGAGCTCCCTTCCCATGACACTTTCCTATCTCACCATTACTCTACTCAGATTAACCTATTCACTATATCCCAAATATGCTTGTATATTCCCACCCTAGTAACCTTGCCAAGTAACTTTTACCCTTTTGGCATTCAATCCCTCTTTTCTCCTCAATTCCAAACTGTCATTCTCCTTACCCAATCACTGTAAGTACCGTTAAGGACTTACCTCCTTTATAAAGCTTTATAAATCTCATCACCCCAGAATGATCTTTTCCCTTCTCTATAGTTATAATATACTCATTTTGTATTTGAAATCAACTAGATATAAAATAGGCAGAAAAAATTCAGAAAGTATCTAGTCCAAGGTCTCACTTTACAGGTAAAGAAACTGAACACCACAGATAAAAATCACTCAACTAAACAATAACAGTTTGAGGGCCAGAACTGAGTCTCAAAACTCTCAGGTTATTCAAGTCTAAAAATATGTGCCAAGAACCCACTATGTATGTAAGGCACTAAAAAATTTCAACAGTTTTTACCAATATACCATTCATTTATTCAATGAACAAATAATTGAGTACTATTTACTAGATACTCTGCTTAGAATAAGGACTTTGCCCACCAGGAATTTACAATAAAGAAAGGGGAAAAAACAAATAGGAAAAGTAGTAATTATAACTTTGATATGATTTCTGAAAGGAAGAAAATCACCTTTACCCTATTTTAGGTCCTTCCATCCATTTACTCATCTATTCACTCATGAATTTGATGGATGAATGGATCGATGAATAAATAGATAAAATTCTTGTCCTAAGGAGAAAAAGGAGAGGGGAAAAAAGTTTCTCTTGAAGCAACTCATGAGCAACGAACACCTAGAATATCATTGTCAAGAAAAATGTTTAACATATCAGACCTGAAAAATTTGGCATCTTTTTAAAAATCTGGAAAAATATATACATTGTCCTTTTTGAGAGTCTATATTTTGAAGTCAGAAAAACCCCCGTTTGCAATTTATTTCTAAGTGATTTTAAGCAAGTAGCTTAAACCCTCTCAATTTTCTTATATGTAAAATGGGAATAGTAACTACCTTACATGGCGTTTGTGAGAATTAAAATATAAAATACATCCATAAATAATAGCTATACTGCCTTTCAAGTAATCATTACAAAATATTCTACACAAATAAAAACTGAGTTTGGAAACTACAACACATTTAAATTTAAGTGGGCACTGCATTGTGAAAATTTATAATAAAATTCCTATAGTTACTACCTCTCCAGAATAAAAGTCTTCCTTTGCAAAATTTTCTAGAATGGTAATCAGTGCATAAGTTGTTTTATTTCTTCCAGGCGGCAACATTCTGAGAATTCACTGTATACTAGAAGCTATATGGAGATAAACAGAAAATCCTCTGTTTAAGAAGTTTAGAATACAAATGAGAACACAAGAGAATAGCTCTTTGTACACAGCAAGCAAATATATTCTTGTGGATTTAGTCATGAGGAAAAGACACCAGAGATGAATGCCAAGAATACAGTTCAACTTATACAGGTAAGTTTAATGATCAGAATAAATGGGATCAATCAGGAAAAATTACATACAGGAAATACTTCATAGAATAGCAGATCCTTTTTATGTTGGCTATTATAATATGGTTTAAAATACATCATCATTCTGCAGTCTTCCAAGTTTAAATTATTCAGGTGGCTATAATGTCTGGAATTCTAGACAAATACACATAACAGTTTACTAATATTGTATGACATGTTTAATTGTTGTTCCTCACTAGCAATTCATAGTTCAATAGCTGTGTAAAGCTGCAATGGCTAATGTCCATGAAAGCAGCATTTCCATCCATCTTTGCACATGCATCAGCAATGTACTATCTTGATAATCTGTGTGTCTAATTTTCATTGAATAAACTTGTGCCTTTAGCATACCCGAAAAGTAATAACCAAGGGAGTTCAATTGATATATTTTGTCTCCAGACTTTGTAGTCATCTAAATTTTTTTTTTTTTTCCTCACTGGGGATTGAACACAGGGCCTGGTGCATGCTAAACAAGTGCTCTAATACTGAGCTACATCCCCAGCCCTTTTTATTTTATATTGATACAGGGTCTAACTATATTGCCTAGGCTAGTATAGAACTTGTAATCCTCCTGCCACAGCCTCCCAGTAGCTGAGCTTACAGGCATGTACTACCACACCAGTGCTTAATTTTATTTTATATAATATTCATCTACTTTAAATTGCATAAACATTTCTACCACTTATATTAAGAAAAAAATGAATTCTAAAAATGAGATAACAGAGAATACAATAAAAATAGGTTTCTTTTTCTTTCAAATAATACCACACCAAAACATTTTGCTGAAGATAAAGTGATTTTTAATCTATAGATAAAGGACTCTCTAAGTGATATTCAGGATACATTACAAGCTTTATTTTAAAATAGACTTAAATTCACAACAGGTCTTACAATGATTTCAATAAATCAGGCACTTCAGAACACAATGCAAAAAGAACAATTATGTGGTGACTACTTAATATTCCAAGAGGATAAAGATCTTTTTTAAATATGGAAAGAAATTAGTCTTTCTACTGTGTTAATCCCTAAGAACTATTCTCCTTTATAGACTACAATATTATTGTCAGTTTCATACACTTTTACTTTATAAAGAACTCCCACAGGAAGAAATTTCTGGAGGTTTTCCCAGATATATACAGCTACATTTTCTGTCGTGCTGTAGGAAGAAAAGTAAACAAGTTCAAAATGCAAAAATTAACCAAAATTTCATGTCTAAAAGTTACAGAAAACAAGTTCTAGTGTTCAAAGATATCATTAAATTAGAACTTTATAAATCACACAGCAATCAGATAAAACGTTAAAATCAATTCTTTATTCTTACTATCTAAGGCAAGATGGTGACACCCACCTTACAACATCTGCAAAATATGGCACATCCAGATCCAGATTCTTGTGATCAAGGGGCTTCATGATGGCCTCCTATACACAAACCAAAGGTTGGAAAACCACTGAAGTTATTCATGACTCAAATTCCAAACAGGTCTACCTAAGCCTCTAAACCTTACCCTATCATTTAGCCACTAACTCAATATCAGTAAGTGATATATCCATGTCCTATAAGCAATCTTACAAGATTTAAAGCTGTAAAAATAAAGTCAGGTCCAGTTCCCTGTAATGATTAGTTATCCTTGTTACTGAATGCAAAGAGGTTAGAAACTAAAAAGTAGAAGAGAATTGCCAGGGTTTTCGTGAAACACAAGCCACTGTGATTCAAAATCCAATTTAACACTTTTTGAATTCTGTCCAAAGAGTTACTAGAAATTATTTTCCACAATTGTCACCTATGAAACAATGCCACATATCATTAGGACAAAGATCCAATGAGCACTGTATTTTATAAAACAGACCTAGACTGAAATTATTTAAGGAGTTCTAAATTTCCACTATAATAATTTAAGAATGATCTCGGACTCTCAGAAGAAAAAAATGCAAATGTGTAAAGACTATGTCAGAGTTTAAATATGAGTTATCCCCTAACAGCTCCTGTGTGAGATAATACAAGAATGTTCTGAAGTGAAATGATTAGATGATGAGAGATGTGACCTAATCAGTGAATCAATCCAGTGATATGAATTAACTGGGTGGTAACTATAGGCAGGAGGGGTGTGGCTAGAGGAGATGGGTCACTGGAGTAATGCCTTTGTAGTTTATAATGTAGCACAGTGTACATTAAGTACACAAAGGAAGAAAAAAGCAGAGCAAGTCCCTGTGTAGTATTCAACTACACAGGGGCTTGAGAGCTCTACTCTTGCCTTATATGGTATAATACTTGGTATATATATATATTTTATATTCTTAGTAGACATAAGAATTCTGTCTTCATAACTTTCCCATAGTTCTTTCAGCACAGTGCTATTTGTTCATTCACTCCCTAATTCATTTATTCAACCAACAACTTTTGAGCATTTACTTTCCTTTACCTCCTGAAAAGGTAACAGGTACCCTGTGGGTTATGTCTCATTCATCTTTGTATTCCTAGCCCTTAGCTCAAGAACCAATGCAAAGTAGGCAAGTTTGTTGAGTATATGTGTAAGTAATGGGAAGAAGTAATTTTTATTAACATCATTTTTATGAAACAAATGCCAAATTTTAGAATGAAAGTAAGCTGCAGAGATGATGTGAAGAACTAAATAAATGATAGCATAATAAAAACAGCTGGATAAGGAAAAAAGCCTACTCTCAACTTTGCAAATGACAAACATGACCTGGGGCAAGTCAGTTAACTGTCATCTCTCAGTCTTAATCTGTGGAATGCAAAAAAATGGTTTGGATGATCTCTAAGATCTCTTCAATGCAAGAATTATATGCTATCACAATCCATAAGTTCTTTATTAAATATCTGCCTCTGTGTTATTTGTGTAAAGAACTGGCCCCTAAGTTTATAGTAAAGACAAAGTGAATAAGAAAGGGTAGTGTTAAAATCTGTGAGCAAAGGTATAAGGAATATTCAAAAAAGAAACAGAAAGCTTCAAGGAGAAAATTGTGTCCTGAAAAAAGGACAGAATTTGTGCAGTGGAGGAAATCAGTATATCCCAACAAGGAATACAAGGTAAGCATGCTAAGTGCACGTCTCACCATCATTGCAACACAGCTACTTTCCATTAAGAAGACCTTCAGAAGACCAGGAGAGCAGTTTCTCCAATTATCCTCGCAGGCCCACACCCAACTCCACTCACAAAGCCATGGAACTTCAAGCGATAACTGACTGGGGAGGAGGAAATGAAGCAACCAAAAATTATACTGAAGGTATAGCACAGAATTAGCACCAATATGGCATTTACCTCCATATATTTTTTGAGCTCAGTCAAATTCATAACCATTCCTGTAACAGGATCAATCTAAAGAAGAAACAAGGGTAAATATTATTCTAAGAGGTTCTTCATATCAAAACTTCTGGGAAACTATTAAAGGCTTCCCAATGTGCAAACTGTGCCTATATCTGTCTTCATCCCAGTGATAATAACTGATCTCAATACAAAAGCACATGTGCATCAGGCATCCTTTTCACTGCACAGCTCTTCTACCTGTCCACAGACAGCACATTAACAACGATGCTTAGGAAGAGGAAAGGCCTGGAATGGCAAGAGTTCACCACACACAAAAAGCCAACAATGATGAAACTGAAACAGAAGTTTTCAACACGGAATCCACCAAGTACACTGAAAGAGGACTCAGCAATGTAAATAAAACCACACAAATATGGTCAGCACATACCTCTCCATATATTGTCACCACAACTATGGGAAAGAAAAAAAATATTTAAAAAAACAGCATGGTTTTCAAAAGATTAACATCAAAACACAACTTAGCAACGTAAATATTAGATCTCTGGCCCCCAAAGCTATACTTAATTTTCCCCAAAACATTTGTCCTTTTAGCTATGCAAGAGGCTAAGGCAGGAATGTTACGGATTCAAGGCCAAACTGGCCAACTTAGTGAAAACCTGCCTCAGAATAAAAAATAAGGTTTTTTAAAAAAGGGCTGAGGATATAGTTCAGAGGTAGAGTTCTTGCCCAGCAAGTGTAAGCCCGGGGTTCAATCGCCAGTACTGGGGTAAAAAAAACCAAAGTAAGATTCAACCAAGACAGGAGTTTAGAGCAAGCTTTGACTAAGCAGAAGAAATTAGCCAATACCCAAAGGGGTATAAATTCTGCTTATATGTTTATACACAAAGGAAGATCAAGATGTATCTGAATCTCTACTTGTAAAAACAAAAATGTACATGCAGGTGTCCAGCTATACACCAAACTGGCCCAATTCTGGACAGTACCTCTAAGCAAGCAAAATTTCTACTGGGCCTTACCCTCATCCCCTTTACTTACAAGAGTGTATACACAGTTTACAGTAATGCTTTGTTAAATAACAAGTGCTTATCTAAAGCATTTGAAAAATCCTGATCAGTACTTTACCAATTAATAGCTCCTATAAACTTGTATTTTTCAGTTCCACACAAACACTATTAGGTATTGCATGATAAGTGAGTACACTGAGAGTGAGAGGTGTCAATAGATAGAAACTAAGAGCAGTAACTAAATTAGAAATCCCAATCTTCAGACCCCTTGTCTGGTCTTTTTTAAAGCTACCACAGCACACGCTGCCTCTATGGCTTATACAGCTGTCTTTTGAGGAATCAGCTGTCTCAAAGAATCGAGTCTCTTATCCTTACACAAATTACTTGCTTTCTTGGTACACTACAGGCAAAGTTTTATAGACAAACTATTTTTCTGCCATATAGTATTCTTTTTTAAAAATATTTTTAATTGTATATGGACACAATATATTTATTTATTTTTATGTGGTGCTAAGGATCAAACCCAGTGTCGTGAGGCAAGTGCTCTACCACTGAGCTAAAGCCCCATTCCCTGCCATATAGCATTCTTAGGCAATATTCTCCTTTTGTTACACATTGTTTACTCAAAGAACAATGAGTAACATTGTTACTCAAAGAATAATTCATTGTTGACTCAAAGAATACAATCTAATTTTTTATTTTATTGTTTTTTAATGTAATTTTTAACTGATACACAAAAACTAATGGGATACCATGTGATATTCCATTACATGCATACATAGTGCTAATGTTTAAATTAGGTTAAACATATCTATTCATCTCCTCAGTGATTATAATTCAATTTTAACATTAACTTCAGCCACACCTAATCAGAAGGAAACACACAACCAAAATCTTTTTTACTATGCACTGAGACCAAGGAAAAAATTCTTTAAAATATCTTTTTTGGACAACCTATAACACAGTAGGCAATTGTGAAGTGAAACATCAGACACATTCAACCAAGGCAACAGAGATTTCATTTTTTGAAATTACATTTAACCTGTGATTCGAGACACAACACATTCATACTGTCCTCAAGGTTTCTTACCCGACACACTTGTACTTGCTGAACACTCTTTCATCCTTATTGAAGGGTTAAACATTTCAACAGTTTTTCTCACCTTTATAATTATGCCCATGGCCATTCGGATTGTTGCATTTCCCAAACAGTTTCAAGTTTTCCTCATCACTCAGAGATTTGCTGAGCAAAAGAAAAAGAAAATCAGCATGACACAGTATCAAATTCAGGCTCCCTCTTTGTTCCTTACATTACCTGCTCTGGTCTTTGAAGAGTTTCCCAATTTATCATTACTGTAGCTCACCAAGTGGAAAAATCACTTTGATTTCGATACTCACCTATACATGGGGAACCAACGTACACTTCCTAGACTACGTTACAACAAAAATTAGCATGAACAAATCTTAAATTCAATCCCCCTGTTTCACAGCAAGATTCCAACTCTCTGATAATGGTCCTTCATTTTTCAATTCGACAAGCATTGACTGAGTACCTACTATGGAAAAGGGAAGTGAAGAATGAAGCAAGGGCATACAATGATAAACACAAATAAATACATGTCCTTAAGCGGCTTAAAATCTCATTTCTCCTGAAAAATAAGTACAAGACTTCTGTCTCTTCAACAATCTTGCTCTATTCTGCCTCAACTTTTACTGCCCACTGAAGAGGGATATTCAAATTAGATGAAAATTCAAAATTGCAACACTTAGCTGTTATTCCAAACAGAATGCAATTTAATGAATTTATATATCCATACCCACTCAATTTCTCAGCTTCTGCATCCTTAGCTCCCTCATAGGTTTGAGCTTCCTATTATAGAATCCCCCTTTATTTTTTTTTTTATTTTTTTATTTTTTGGAACCAGGGATTGAACTCAGGGACACTCGGCCACTGAG
>JAJEJO010002877.1:195297-235218 GCA_020662805.1 Glaucomys volans
AAATTTTTGCACAAAATTCTCTCCGAAATACAGTGAGAGATTTTTGTTCTTAACTCTCCCCCAAATTGGCCACATTGTAAACTCCGGACGGGGGGGGCAGTGACAAGTGTGTCACTGTTGTGTGTCCTGTTATCTAGAACAGGGCCTTATCAGCACAAAACAAACCCTGTCCAGCCATGGATGGATGAATCCTGTTATCCTCATTTTGCAGACAAGGAAACGGAGGCTCAGAGAGTGGAACTTGCTAGAGACTAGTGCAAGTCTCAAAATCAACTAACTGGTCAGGCAGGCAGTCTGAGTGCTCCTGGTGCAAATCCCAACTGTGCGCCTGCTTAGAAAACTGAACATCAGGGCTCATTTCATCTTCTGTAGAAAGGTGATAAAACTAGTCTTCTTATTATATTAGATCCGGTAGCTCACGCTTCTAACATACAGAATTAGCTAACGTCTACGGTGTTTTCGACACTCCGAGTACCGTGTAACACAGGCGAGTTCACTTTCCATTAACTTCACAGCCACGGGTTAAACTAAGGGACTCAGAGGGTCAGGAGCCAGCGAGTGGAGCCTCTGGGTTGGAACCCAGGGCGACCCCTCCGCTTTGGGCATCGTTAACCAGCACCCTTCACCGCCTCCTAGGGAGCTTGGCCACGCGCTGCGGTCACAGCATTTCTGCACGGCAGTCCCGAGGGCCCGGCGCGCACACAGCCCACCCTCTGCCGCCACACCAGCCCCTCCCACCCGCTCGGGCTCCAGCACGCAGTGCGCACGTCGGCCCCGCCCCCGTGGCGCTCCGCGGCGGGGTGGGTGCCCGCCTGCTGTCGTCGCACGTGTGGGCATGCCCGACCTGTGCAGTCGGTGACTCGCGCTGAAGGAGACAAGGCGGGACACTCGTGCCCGGCGGCCACCGCCCGGGACCGCGCTGCTCATGGTCTTCGGCCCACGCGCGGCGGCCAACGCCTAAGCTCTCCGCCCGCCGCGGCTGCGCAGTGCCGACTTGCGCTTCCCGGAAGCCGTCCTGCGGGTTCCGCCCATCCCGGCCACAGGCGCCACACTCTACCGGCAGGAGGCAGTTACCGCCTCTCTCGCTATCTGAACATCTTCGGGTAGCTCGATACACCTTCGAGCGGTGGGTGGGGAGCTAGTGTGCTGATTTTATAAGTCTGTGCAGCCTGAGGCCGCCCGTGTGCCTAGAGGCCTGTATGGGCACTTTCGTGTCCCAGAGCCTTCCCTCCCACTGGCGTCTCCCACTAGCCCTGGGTTCATTAGAACAGAAAGCTTTAGTGGCTGGGTGCTCTTATCAGGCGAGTCCCAGAGCTACAGTCCACTTAACAGTTTAATAAGACCCGGAATTTGAGGGCACCTGTAGGACCAAGGGGCTCTCAGATATGAGAGCACTTTCAGACTGTAACGTAAGGACTCTTTCTAAGTAAAATTCTAAAGCCACATGTAACCAGCCACAAGCATGCATGGGCCCCTTTTTAACTGGGGTGGCATAGCCCAAACACGTGCACCCACGTGACACGTATTAACACGAAGATGGACACGTTGGGAGTGAAAGGGCCTTGTTTCCTCACATACACTCACAAGGATGTTCTCAGTACCTTTCACCTCTTGCCTTTGTTTAGACACATGCCAGGTGGCTGGCACTGGACAGGACAGCTTATAATATGAGAGCTTGTAATATGAGAAAAATCAAACGATGAAAATCAGGACAGGTCAGTGATTGGTAAGAGACTCGGAAAAGTTTCCTGTACATTTAGAAAAGGAAGATAAAATCACAGGGATAGTAGAAATAAGCCCCGTAGTGATTTCTCTCAAACATCTCCTAACTTTAACTTGTGTTTATTAATGCTGTGTAGCAAACATTATTAATACAGTTTTCAAATGCTTGTCTTTTCTCTCCACTGGACTGCAAAGACAGGACTTAAGAGAATTTTAAAAATTCAAAGCTTTTTTGAGATAAAGACTACTCCGAGCCGCTCATATTAAAGATTTAAAAAAAAAAAAAAAAAAAAAAAAAAATACAGGCCCAGATAAGTGAATTACTTATGCAAGATCACTCAGAAACTCTCCCCCAGATATAAACTATAATACCACAGCTATATACTAGTAATCAATAGTTGCATACTTTACTCATTCTGAAAACGTTTTAAATAAAACAAATTTACAAGGATAGAAGGAATTTATGAGATATTGCTTTAATTACATGTTTATTTTAGTAAAATATTTCATTGCATTTGCAGAGTTTTTCCTCTATTTTGTCCAAGCTAATTCTACACAAAGGTATTCACCAAGTTCACCCTCAGTGGTCCTTAGGTTGTACTGTACCTCCTCCCAAATTCATAAGTTGAGGTTCTCACCCCTAATCCCTCTGAATGTGACTCTTACTTGATTGGAAAGGTTTTTGCAGATAAAATTAGTTGAGATGCAGTCATTAGTGTGGGCCCTAAATGAATATGGCAAGTGGATGATGAAAATTTCCCTTTTTATAAGGGAAAACTTAGCCAAGTGAGGTAGGTAGTACACACCTGTAGTCCCAGCTATTCAGGAAGCTGAAGTATAAGGATGGCTTGAGTCTAGGAGTTAGGGGCTAGCCCAAACAATAAAAATAAGTAAATAACAGAGCAAGACCCCATCTCAATGAAATAAATGAATAATAAAAAGGGAAACTTTGACATGGAGACAGACTTGTATAAAGGGAATGCTATGTCAAGCACAGAGACAATGCCATCTACAAGCCAAGGAGAGAGGCCTGAAAGCAAATCCTTCCTTCACAACCCTTGGAAGGAACCAAACAACCAACCTTGATGTCACACTTGCAACTTTCGGCTGTAATTCCTCCTTCACTCACACAACATCTACTGGCTCTGGGCTTGGTTCCTTTTCTCAGAAGATCAGCTCCTATTAAGAGTACCCACAAGATATTCAAATGGACACATAATGGCATGTAATCCCCCTAGCTATCACCCTCCAGTCCTTATTCACTCAATAAGTTAAAAAAATGTTTACTTAACATAAATGTCAACCAGTTATGCCAGAATAGCATAATGATGAACAATGAACATAAAGTTCAGTTAGTGAGGGATCAAAATGAAATATGACAAACTAAAAAAGACTAGTTCTGTTTCAGAAGGTAAAGGAAGGCTTCAGAGAGAAGATGACTTTTGAACTGGATTTTTAAAGGACTTTACCAGATGGATAAGTAGAAAATTGTAAGGAAAAGAAGATATCAAGAGCAAGGGAAATGTGGGAAAGTGCAGCTTGTTTAGTGCCTATTGACAAGTTATTGGTTACAATGGGGACTGGGTGAGAGATGATGCTGGAAACACTGGAGACCAAATTATTGAAGGGCTATGAGCGTCACTCTAAGTGTAAAGGAAAGGAGGCTCCATCTCTCTCCTCATTTCTCTCCAATACAAGGGATTTTTCATTTGCTTAAATTACATTTCCAGGTACATTTCCTGAGCCTTCTTTACTCACAGGCAAGGTCACAAATGTGTAAAAGTCCCAAAGATGGCTGTGGCTTATGGTCTGGAACTATGCTCACAGGAAACAACAACAAACTGGGCCCCAACTCCTCACCTCATGTAGCCCTGGCCATCTTATTCACATTCTCTTTTGCTTCTTGCCTCCATGCGTGCTGCTTTTCAGGTCTAGATTCTAAACCTACTATCATTGGCATTCATATTTCTTCTAACCCAGGCACTTGTCATCTTTTTCCCTCACTTGTACACTATATACTGTCTTTCTTTGAGTCTCTGGAACCTGGTTAGTGACGGTTGGGCTAGAGAAGAGGCCCTACCTATGCCCTGAACCTTAGCCATGTGCTCAATTTGCCAGAAATTTCTGCATTGGATTCCTAGGCACAGTGCTTAGATTATATAATGCCTTTGGTCTTTTTTTTTTTTCCCCTGTGTGTGTGTGTGTGTGTGTGTGTGTGTGTGACTCTTCTTTAGAAATCTTACAAATGGCAGGGCCAAGGCAGAATTCAGGCATCCTTGAGTCAAAAATCTTAAATATACAAAATATCTTAAATATACAAAAAAAACTTGGTATATTTTTACATCACTCCCTATATACAGAAGGAGTAAGAGGTAAAACAGGAATGATGACAACAGATCTGTATGCTTCCCAGAGGTCAACCAGAGTTGTCTTTACCCCTCAGGTCTAGCTAAATAGATTAAACATCCCTAATTTGTCTGAAGAAGTACAGTGAATGCCTTTTCAGGGACTCCTGTGAACTATCAGGGAACTTATGCTTCATGGTTGCCTTGGGCTCTTCACATCCTCATATGCTACATTCTGTTTAGCCTCTTCTTGCCATTCTGTAGCTGTTTCTGTGTTTTGCATCTCATAAAACCAGACATGAGTCTTAGCACTTTTACTTTGACACAGTGCAAACCCCATACACAAGAATTATATGCATGGAACACTTCACTAAAGAGCTAAGGGGTTGTGAAGTTTGCAATAACTCTTAAGAAAAATTAAAGAGGAAAATGACTATGTTGGTCCAGGACTGTATAGAAAACCTACGACGAGTTCACAGGTGCCCCAAATTACATGTTTGACGGCCTTCTTCAGCAACAGTCAACATATAGAGAAAGCCTGGACAGTTAGCTAGCCCAGATTGGGGTTCAGACAGGAGAAAGGGGTGTAGCTGAAGGAAAAGGAAATGAGGGGCTTTGAGGGTGTTGGCAAGAGTATGGTTTACTCTGCTCCTTTGGGCTGCTGGTAAAAACTACTGGGCAGGGGGCGGGGGCGGGTGTTAGAAATGTGGAGATTATATGGTCTCTAGTGCCACCTGTTGCCCAACTAAATGAAGAACTACTGGCTCTTCATTCATCCTTGAGAACTATATACCTGGAGATTAGAAGAAATGACTGATTTTAGTCATGTCCCTTAAAACAACCACCTCCAAAGGCTGAGCTGGGGAAAAGGTGAGGATGGGAGAAGGTAGTCTGCAGGAGAGGCAGGGATGCAACTTAAGTAGCATCTGCAGTGGACAGCAGAGAGTCAGTTTAGAGGAGGCCTCCAAGCATGAAAGGGCTGGCTTCCTGCCACCAATACCTTAGGACAATGGTAACAGGCAGGTTGTGATGGAGAGAACAAGGTGCTTTTCAGATCTAGATTGGTATCTAAGCCTACTATCTATGATCAATTCTTCTTCCAGGACCTCTGTCATCCACCTATCTTTTTTGTTGTTGTTGTTCGAATTAGTTATAAATGACAAGTAGAATGCATTTTGACACATCATATATAAATAGAGTATAACTTCTCATTCTTCTGGTTGTACATGATGTAGAGTTACATAGGTCATGTAATCATATGCACATAGGGTAATAATATCCCATTCATTCTATTGTTCCTACCCCCATACCCCTCTCTGCCCTCTGCTCAATCCAAAGTTCCTCATTCTTCCCTAACCACCCCCCCATTATGTATCAGCATCCACTTATCAGAGAAAGCATCCAGTCTTTGGTTTTTTGAGTTTGGCCTATTTCGCTTAGCATGATATTCTCCAGCTCCATTCATTTACAGGCAAACACCATAATTTCATTCTTCTTTAAGACTGAGTAATATTCCATTGTGTATATATACCACATTTTCTTTATCCATTCATCTGTTGAAGGGCACCTAGGTTGGTTCTATATTTTAGCTATGGTAAATTTAGGTGCTATAAACATTGATGTGGCAGTGTCTCTGTAGTATGCTTATTTTAAGTCTTTTGAGTATAAACCAAGGAATGGGATAGCTGGGTCAAAAGGTGGATTCATTCCAAGTTTTCTGAGGAATCTCCATACTGCTTTCCAGAGTGGTTGCACCAGCAATGTTTGAGTGTACCTTTTTCCCTACATCCTCGCTAACACTTCTTATTGCTTGTGTTCTTAGTAATTGCCATTCTGACTGGAGTGAGATGAAATCTTGGAATGGTTTTGATTTGCATTTCTCTAATTGCTAGAGATGCTGAACATATCTTCATGTATTTGTTGATCAACTGTATTCCTTCTTCTGTGAAGTGCCTGTTCAATTCCTTAGCCCATTTATTGATTGGGTTGTTTTTTGGGTGTTAATTTTTTCTTTTCCTTTTTTTTTTTTTTTTTTTTTTTTTGGTGGTGCTGGGGATTGAACCCAGGGCCTTGTGAATGCTAGGCAAGCACTCTACCAACTGAGCTATATCCCCAGCCCCAAGTGTTAAGTTTTTTGAGTTCTTTATATATAGAGATTAGCACTCTGAGTTGTGTATGTAAAGATTTTCTCCCATTCTGTAGGCTCTTTTCACATTATTAATTGTTTCCTTTGCTGAGAAGCTTTTTTAGTTTAAATCCATCCCATTTTTGATTCTTGATTTTACTTCTTGTGCTTTGGGAGTCTTGTTAAAGAAGTCAGGTCCCAAGCTGACATGTTGGAGATTTGGGCCTACCTTTTCTCCTATTAGGTGCAGGATCTCTGTTCTAGTGCCTAGGTCTTTATCCACTTTGAGTTTTGTGCAGTGTGAGAGAGGTTTAATTTAATTTGGCTACATATGGATTTCCAATTTTCTCAGTACCATTTGTTGAAGAGGCTATCTTTTCTCCATTGTATGTTTTTGGCACCTTCGTCTAGTATGAGATAATCGTATTTATGTGGGTTTGTCTCTGTGACTTCTACTCTTTACCTGCCTATTTTGGTGCCAACACCATGCCATTTTTGTTACTGTAGCTCTGTAGTGTAGTTTAAGATCTGGTACTGTGATGCCTCCTGCTTCATTCTTCTTGCTAAGGATTGCTCTGGCTATTCTGGGTCTATAATTTTTCCAAATGAATTTCATGATTGCTTTTTCTAGTTCTATGAAGAATGTCATTGGGATTTTAATAGGAATTGCATTGAATTTGTACAGTGCTTTTGTTAGTATGACTATTTTGACAATATTAATTCTGCCTATCCAAGAATATAGGAGATCATTCCATCTTCTAAGGTCTTTTTCAATTTTTCTTTAGTGTTGTGTAGTTTTCATTGTAGAGGTCTTTCACCTCTTTTGTTAGATTAATTCCTAAGTTGTTTTTTTTTATTTGAGGGTATTGTGAATGGGGTAGTTTTCCTAATTTCTCTTTCAGTGGTTTCATCACTGATGTATAGAAATGCATTTGATTTATGGGTATTGATTTTATATCCTGCTACTTTGCTGAATTCATTTATGAGTTCTAGAAGTTTTCTGGTGAAATTTTTTGGATCTTCTAAATACAGAATCATGTAGTCAGCAAATAGTGAGAGTTTGAGTTCTTCTTTTCCTATTTGTATCCCTTTAATTTCTTTCATCTGTCTAATTGCTCTGGCTAGAGTTTCAAGAATGATGTTGAATAGAAGTGGTGAAAGAGGGCATGCCTGTCTTGTTCCAGTTTTTAGATGAAATGCTCAATTTTTCTCCATTTAGAATGATGTTAGCCTTGGACTTAGCATAGATAGCTTTTACAATGTTTACTGGAACATACCTCATCCACCTATCTGATGGTGTCAAGGACTCTATTTTAGTTTTCTTTCCTGTATTCTTATTATTAGAGTTAGAGGAAAACATATCCAATAAATGTATATTTAAAACACTTCTTAAAATGTTTTATTACACTCGCTTAATGATTTCAAGGATAATCCATAAGAAAATACAAAACCATAATTTTCTCACAAATTGTTTTTAGTAGGAAATTTAAAACCAAATATCTGTGGTTTGGGAAGTAGGAAGCTTTATTCTCTCTTTTACACAGAACACACTCACTTTAAATCTAGTTCCCAGATCTTGTAGTTGTGCCATCAGATAGGTACAAATGTGCCATGGAACCCATAAGGCATTTGTACAGGTACCTCTGCTCGGCCTAGTTCTTCAAAGTTCCTGGCATCCAAGACAAGGAGAAAATTGCTTTCATTCTAGAAAAGGAAAAACAATACTGAACATTCCCTCTTTTCTCATCAAAAACAAGTCTGTCTCCTCCAATGGATAATAAAGTTCCTAAAGAGAGAGCATGTCTTACTCATTTTATTTATCTATCACCAGCATCGAGCAAAATGCCTCACCTGTTCACTCACTAAATATTTGCTGAATTGCTGAACTGGACTGAAAATAAAATTGTGGCTGAATATTTTTACACTTAAAGCAAATTAAGTTCTTTGCACCAGTCACCTTCATAGGATCTCTTTGAGTCTAACAATTGTTTTACTTGGCCCTTTCCAGTCTACTAAGAGACACAGAAATTCTTTCTTCTGAACTAGAAATGCCTCCATTTTTGTGTTACTTTGGCACTGTTCAAAGGGCAGCATTGCAAATCAGACTGAGATTTGCTCTTATCTAATTACAGGCATGCCACGTGCATGGGATGAGGACTAAACCCTTGGCACATATTACTAATTAATCATAGCACTTTTTCCACCAAACCATTTAATGGCCAAGAATCCTACACCCCAGGCAGCCACTAATAAATTGATCAAAGCTGATACTCAAAGTGAACATACTTGCCATGATATTGCCCCAGACAAGGAAGTCAGTTAGTAAGTAACATTACTGAGATACTATGCCAGGACTTATGATATTGGACTTTGAGGTCAGTTCATTGAACCTGGCAACACAGATAGTGGTGTAAATATTAAACAAGAAGCCAGTAGACTTAAATACTGGTACTAAGAGATCTGATACAAGTCTCCTTCAACTTCTTTAAGCTATAAATTTCACATTTTTAAAGTGGAATCCCACAAAGTTGTTTTGATAACTAAGATAATATGATTAAAATACTTTGTGCATAACAAATTCCTATGCAAATGTAAATTATTATGATTCTACAAACAGAACTGTAAAACAATAACCAACTGTAGACTATGATAAAAAGGATTGGTAAATAGTAAGAAGGGGAAGACAAGGAAGATGGTGCCACAACGGAAACATAATAAACTATGGACTGCATCATTAAATATCACCCTCAAACAACTTAATGCTACTTTTTTTCTGACTGGTGTTAGAGAAATATATTACCTGGTTGGGAGTGATCACCACAGAAAGAACAACCCCATCATCTTCTTCACTGGCTCCTGGTACTGGAACAAAAATAGGTTCTGAGGGATAAAAGCCATCTTCTCTCCAAACCTGCAAGTTCAAAAATAAGTATTTTATAAAAGGCCAATTATGGTTGGGAAGCTTTCTATAGCTTTGTCACTCCCAACATGAAGTGGCTATTGATGGAATATTGCAACAGTAAAAAAAAAAAAAAAAAAAAAAAAAAAAAAACAGGTTGAGTTGAATACAGGAGAGGATTGGGGAGTTTTAGTAGCCCCAGATTCCATCACCAGCAAACATGATTTGTGTGATTATAATTTCCCATCAACCTGAAATACAGGTGTTTTCAACAACCTTAAACGCACATATTCTCCTAAAGTAACATCAAACCTAAAATTGTTTTTCTGGGCTTGTTGTTTGTTTAGATTTTCTAGAGGAAACATACCCCTATCTTAGATGATTCTGTGGTTCTCAAACAGGAAAAGTACATGGTTTAGCTGTTTAAATATTAAAGGCCCTCAAGAATGACCTTAAACAAAGCAAACTAATTCTAAGGGCAAAAAAGATCTTTGAAAAGTTCAGAAAAAGGTTTTCATTACCTTCAGTGTCTTGTTTACCACATCAACCTTCATCAGAGAATCCCCCACCAAATGCCGAAAGCCACAGCCATAGAAGAAATTATACTTTTTGCCACTGAACTGGCCATAGTTGATCTGAGGAAATTCAATGCCTCCTTCTTCCTCTAGGTCCTCATGATGTAGATTTTCATGAGAGCACCAGATCTAAAAGAGATCCGAAAGTGGTTGCTCAATGCTCACTTATTTTCTTTAGTGTAAGTCAGTGAGGTGGGCTATTCATACTTCACCACAGGGCTGGATTAACTAACATTTTATATCATTTTTATATCATTGCTCTTTCCATCATTATTGCATAGAATATTATCAGATTTTGTGAATAAGTTGTCAAGTGGCATAGAAAATGGAAGAAGCTTTTTATTCTACTAAAGATATTGATAGCTGCACAATGATATGTCTGTGGTAAGTGCAACTCATCTAGAAGGCACGATGGGCAATGATAATCACAAATGATTAGATAGTCCCCAACAGTTAGAAAGTTGTATATATCTGTTTCAAAACACAAAAAGGATAATCAACGCAGTGTTCATTCCTACCCAGTTTCTATGATTCTTGTGCAAGCAAGGTTTCATGACCTTACCCTGCTCAGCTAACTGTTATGAAACCTATTGGGCACCAAACATTCTGGAGAAGAGCCAAAGAATAAAGGAACACTGCTGCAGTTTGAAGTCTTAGTCTAGGGTCCATTCATAGCCCACCTTTCCATCACTTTGTTTCACAGCACTGGCTGAAGAATAGGACAATGGACTGAGGTTCTCTCCTGCAGGGTCATTCTCACTGATATGTAAGGGCAAAACAAACCTTCGAGGGAAGGATATGGCTATTGAATTATAGACCTGTGGAGGAGAGAGAAATGAAATAAACAGATGAAAACATTGTCATACATAGGATAATAGCACACCCCAATAATTTGGATCCAGTCAACATTATTGGCATTCCCAAGTAATTATGTAAGTGATAATTTCCATTCATTCATTCAACAAGTATTTGTTGACTATCTACCATGGATTAAATACTGGTTTTGACACTAGAGATACACAGTGAACAAAGCAAAGTCTTAGACTTCATGAAACTTATATAATAGTAGTAGAATAATAATAAATATAAAAATTATACAATATGTTAATTAGCTTCAAATGACCAAATGATTAAAGCCATAGGTCTGAAGGACTAGAGAGCAATGAGAGGTGCTCTCTACTTCAGATCTGGTTATTCAGATCAGATCCTAGCTGGCCTGGATTGCTCAACCCCTGCACATAGTTAAGAAAAGCCTGTTTTTATGACTAATCCTTGGCTAAGTCCTGGGAACTGAGTTCTTGAAATGTTCTGTCATGTAAAAATGTTTGGGTGTGTGTGAAGCCTTGAATTACACAGATAGTTTATGTTAACAACACCTGAGTTCTCCTGGTCGTCTGGAACTTAAGTAACTGAGGTTTGTGTATAGGAGTTGGATTCCTACATGACTGATCCCCAGATGCAATTAACTTAAGAATTTAGTGATTAGGTTTAGTGGCTGAATGGACACAGCAGAGGAAAGAATTTTTAAACACTAAGGCAGTATAGAAGAAAATAATCCCTCAAGAAAATGCTTAGAAAGAGACAGGGATGGAAAATACTAACAGGAATAAAATGGCAGAAGGATATGTTTCCGTGAAAGGTACTAATGTAAGCATACTGCAATCCCAGAAAGAAAGGAGGAAATGTAATAGCTCTATAATATTGCGAAGGCAAACTTCCAGTCCTTTGGATTGGGACCTCATAGATCTGTATCCCAGGAATAAGAATAAAGCTGCAGCTATAAAGCTAAGCTACAGCTGCCAGACATGGGAATACTCATTGCTCACAGTACAAATGTTACCGTATGCAATATCTGAAGAACTAATGGGTGAAATTTTTCAAAATTATAGAAAGAAATCAGACCACATATTCAAGAATCCTTTAAAAGTCAAGCGAAAAAATTAAAAGGAAAGCATTTAAGATATTATAACTTAAAAAAAAAAAACAAAAATTTTAAAGCAGCCAGAGGAGAGAAAAAGATAAACTCAAAGAAACAAAGATTAGATTAACAAATGATTTCTCAACAGCAATAAGAAGACAATAAAATGATATCCTAAAAGAGTCAAAGTTGGGCGTGGTGGCACACACCTGTAATCACAGAGGTTCGGGAGGCTGAGGCAGGAGGATCGTGAGTTCGAAGCCAGCCTCAGCAAAGGCAAGGCCCTAAGCAAGTTATGAGACCCTGTCTATAAACAAAATACAAAATAGGGCTGGGGATGTGGCTCAGAGGTTAAGCGTGCCTGGGTTCAATTCCCAGCACCAAAAAATTTTAAAAAAGGAAAGAGTAAAAAGAAAATAACTGACATCCTAGAGTTCATTTTTCTGAGAAGGAACAAAAAGAGGCTTTTCTGACAAACAAATATCCATCAACAGATGAACAAATAACAAAATGCAGACTCACAATAAAAAAAATATTCAACCTAAAAAAAGAACAAAATTCTGATACATGCTACAACACGAATAAACCTTGAAAATATTATATACGTGAAATAAGTCAGATACAAAAGGACAAATATTGTATGATTGCACCTATATGAAGTATGTAAAATATGCAGATTCATGTACCAGCATGTCTGAATTAAAACAGCCACTAAAGGATGATCTCTAGTTAGAAGAACATGTTTCTAGATAGAAATGTCTGAGGAACTAGGAGGAATTAAAAGCAAAAAAAAAGGTATAGATGTGGTCAAATGGGGTAGTATGGATAATTATGATTACATAAGGAAATAATAACAATAATGCCTTCCAGGGTTTAAGAGAGAGAGAGAATTAAAATATACAAGTAGAGTAGAACATAAACCAGGAATAAACAAATGGACTTTCAGTACTGCAGAGTCCTTGCATTGTCTGAAAAGAAGTTAAAAAAAAATTTACAATATATTTTAATAACTGCTTATATATTTAAGTCTCTAAAATAACTGCTAGGGTCTTCCCCGCCACTGCGCAGCGTCTCCTGGGCAGTCTGGCCTGGAGGGGCTGGAGTCTCTGGCTCCAGTGGCTGCCTCTGACAGAAGCATTGATCATTCCCAAACTGGAGGAAGTGGAACAGCAGCTTTCTTGGGTCATCGCTTGATCAAGCACCTCTCAAACATCAGAGGGGAAGATACATGAGCAACATGAGAAAACACGGGAAGAAAGTGTCCCAAACAAATCTAGATAATATATCAAGAGAACCCAAAGACAGCATGGTAGAAGGAATGACAGAAAGGGAGTTCAGAATGTTCATAATTAAAATGATCCAAGAAGAGAATGATGTGACGAGAGAGCAGATTCAGGCTATGAATAATCAGCTAATAGAGCAATTGCAGGAAGCAAAAAATCATTTCAATAAAGAGATAGAAGTTCTGAGAAAAAAACAAACAGAAATCCTTGAAGGAAACAAGGAAATGAAGGAAACAATAAACCAAGTTAAAAACTAAATAGAAAGCATAATTAACAGAATAGATCACTTGGAAGACAGAACCTCAGACAATGAAGACAAAATATTTAATCTTGAAAGCAAAGTCAAACAAACAGAGAAGATGGTTAGGAATCATGAACGAAACCTCCAAGAAATATGGGACATCATGAAAAGACCAAATTTAAGAGTTATTGGGATTGAGGAAGGCACAGAGATACAAACCAAGGGCATGAATAATCTGTTCAATGAAATAATATCAGAAAATTTCCCAAATATGACAAAGGAGATGGAAAATCAATTACAAGAGGCTTACAGGACACCAAACACACAGAATTACAACAGATCCACACCAAGGCACATTATAATGAAAATACCTAACATACAAAACAAAGATAGAATTTTAAAGGCGATAAGAGAAAAACATCAGATTACCTACAGGGGGAAAACAATACGGATATCAGCAGATTTCTCAGCCCAGACACTAAAAGCAAGAAGGGCCTGGAACAACATATTTCAAGCTCTGAAAGAAAACGGATGCCAACCAAGAATCTTATACCCAGCAAAACTTACCTTCAGATTTGATGACAAAATAAAATCCTTCCATGATAAACAAAAGCTTAAAGAATTCACAAAGAGAAAGCCTGACCTACAGAACATCCTCAACAAAATATTCGAAGAGGAAGAAATGAAAAACAACAATTGCAGCCAACAGGGGGAAGAATTACCCTAAAGAAAGAATCAAACAAAGGAGAAATAAAGTTAAGCTAAAAACCCCAAAAAAGCTAAAATGGCAGGAAATACAAGTCATATCTCAATAATAACCCTGAATGTAAATGGCCTACACTCATCAATCAAAAGACATAGACTGGCAGATTGGATTAAAAAGAAAGACCCAACAATATGCTGCCTTCAAGAGACTCATCTCATAGAAAAACATGCCCACAGACTAAAGGTGAAAGGTTGGGGAAAAACATACCATGCATATGGACTGAGTAAAAAAGAAGGAGTTTCCATCCTCATTTCAGATAAAGCAGACTTCAAGCCAAAGTTAGTCAGAAGGGATAAAGAAGGACATTTCATACTGCTTAAAGGAAGCATAAATCAACAAGACATAACAATCATAAATATTTATGCACCAAACGATGGTGCATCCACATACATCAATCAGATCCTTCTCAATTTCAGGAACCAAATAGACCAAAACACAATAATACTGGGGGACTTTAACACTCCTCTCTCACCGTTGGACAGATCTTCCAAGCAAAAATTGAACAAAGAAACCATAGGACTCAATGACACAATCACTAATTTGGACTTAACAGACATATATAGAATATTCCATCCATCAAAAAGCGAATACACTTTCTTCTCAGCAGCTCATGGTTCCTTCTCTAAAATAGACCATATGCTATGCCACAAAGCTACTCTTAGCAAATACAAAAACATAGAGATACTACCTTGTATACTATCAGATCATAATGGAATGAAATTAGATATCAATGATAAACTTAGAAACAGAAACTACTCCAAGACCTGGAGATTAAATAATATGCTATTGAATGATGCATGAATAACAGAAGACATAAAGGGGGAAATTAAAAGATTCTTAGAGGTCAACGAGAACAAAGATACAACATATCAAAATCTCTGGGACACTATGAAAGCAGTGCTAAGAGGAAAATTCATTGCATGGAGTGCTTTTAATAAAAGAATGAAAAGTCAACAAATTAATGATCTCACACTACAGCTCAAAGCCCTAGAAAAAGAGGAACAGATCATCACCAAAAGTAGCAGAAGACAGGAAATAACCAAAATCAGAGCTGAAATCAATGAAATTGAAACAAAAGAAACAATTCAAAAAATTGACAAAACAAAAAGTTGGTTCTTTGAAAAAATAAACAAAATTGATAAACCCTTAACCACGCTAAAGAAGAGAAGGAGAGAGAAACTCCAAATTACTAAAATTTGTGATGGAAATGGAAATATTACAACAGACACAATTGAAATACAAAACATAATAAGAAGCTACTTTGAAAATTTATACTCCAACAAAATAGAAAACCTGGAAGACATCAACAGGTTCCTAGAGGCATATGAGCCACCCAAACTGAATCTGGAGGACATACACAACTTAAATAGATCAATTTCAAGCAATGAAATAGAAGAAGTCATCAAAAGCCTACCAACAAAGAAAAGTCCAGGACCAGATGGATTCACAGCCGAATTCTACAAGACCTTCAAAGAAGAGCTCATTCCAATACTCCTCAAAGTTCTTCATGAAATAAAGGAGGAGGGAACCCTTCCAAACTCATTCTATGAAGCTAATATCACGCTGATACCAAAACCAGAGAAGGATATGTCGAGGAAAGAAAATTTCAGACCCATATCTCTAATGAATACAGATGCAAAAATTCTTAACAAAATTTTAGCGAATCGCATACAAAAGCATATTAAAAAGATAGTGCACCACGATCAAGTGGGTTTCATCCCAGGGATGCAAGGTTGGTTCAACATCCGGAAATCAATCAATGTAATTCACCACATCAACAGACTTAAAGTCAAGAACCACATGATTATTTGAATAGACACAGAGAAAGCATTTGATAAAATACAGCAACCCTTCATGCTCAAAACACTAGGAAAAATAGGGATAGCGGGGACATTCCTTAACATTGTAAAGGCTATCTATGCTAAGCCCACAGCTAACATCATTCTAAATGGAGAAAAATTGAAAGCATTCCCCCTGAGAACTGGAACAAGGCAGGGATGCCCTCTTTCGCCACTACTATTCAACATTGTTCTTGAAATTCTGGCCAGAGCAATTAGACAGACCAAAGAAATTAGAGGAATACGAACAGGAAAAGAAGAGATCAAACTATCCCTATTTGCTGATGACATGATTCTCTATTTAGAAGACCCTAAGAATTCCACCAGAAAACTTCTGGAACTCATAAATGAATTCAGTAAAGTAGCAGGATATAAAATTAATGCTCATAAATCTAATGCATTTTTATTTGTAAGTGATGCATCCTCGGAGAGAGAAATTAGGAAAACTACCACATTCACAATAACCTCAAATAAAATAAAATACTTGGGAATCAATCTAACAAAAGATGTGAAAGACCTCTACAATGAGAACTACAGAACACTAAAGAAAGAAGTTAAAGAGAATCTGAGAAGATGGAAAGATCTCCCATGTTCTTGGATAGGCAGAATTAATATTGTCAAAATGGCCATACTTACAAAAGTGCTATACAAATTCAATGCAATTCCAATTAAAATCCCAATGACGAACCTTATAGAAATAGAGCAAGCAATCATGAAATTCATTTGGAGGAATAAGAGACCCAGAATAGCTAAAGCAAGCAATCCTTAGCAAGAAGAGCGAAGCAGGGGGTATCACAATACCAGATCTTCAACTATACTACAGAGCAATAGTAACAAAAACAGCTTGGTATTGGCACCAAAATAGACAGGTAGATCAATGGTACAGAATAGAGGACACAGAGACAAACCCACATAAATACAGGTATCTCATACTTGACAAAGGAGCCAAAAACATACAGTGGAGAAAAGACAGCCTCTTCAACAAATGGTGCTGGGAAAATTGGAAATCCATATGCAGCAAAATGAAACTAAACCCATATCTCTCACCCTGTACAAAACTCAACTCAAAGTGGATCAAGGACCTAGAAATCAGACCAGAGACTCTGCACCTAATAGAAGAGAAAATAGGTCCAAATCTTCATCATGTTGGCCTAGGACCAGATTTCCTTAACATGACTCCCAAAGCGCAAGAAATAAAAGCACGAATCAATGATTGGGATAGAGTCAAACTAAAAAGCTTTTTCTCAGCAAAGGAAACAAGCAGCAATGTGAAGAGAGAGCCTTCAGAGTGGGAGAAAATCTTTGCTACACACACTTCAGATAGAGCACTAATCTCCAGAATCTACAAAGTGCTCAAAAATCTTTACACCAAGAACACTAATAACCCAATCAATAAATGGGCCAAGGAAATGAACAGACACTTTACAGAGGAAGATCTACAAGCAATCAACAGATTTATGAAAAAATGTTCAACATCACTCGTTATAAGAGAAATGCAAATCAAAACCACCTTAAGATTTCATCTTACCCCAATTAGAATGTCTTTTATCAAGAACACAGGCAACAACAGGTGTTGGCGAGGATGTGGGGAAAAGGGTACACTCATACATTGCTGGTGGGAGTGCAAGTTGGTGCAGCCACTCTGGAAAGCAGTGTGGAGATTCCTTAGAAAACTTGGAATGGATCCACCATTTGACCCTGCTATCCCACTCCTTGGCTTATACCCAAAGGACTTAAAATCAGCATACTACAGTGATGCAGCCACATCAATGTTCATAGCTGCTCAATTCACAATAGCTAGATTATGGAATCAACCTAGATGCCCTTCAGTAGAAGAATGGATAAAGAAACTGTGGTATATATACACAATGGAATATTACTCAGCCATAAAGAAGAATAAAATTATGGCATTTGTAGGTAAATGGATGATGTTGGAAACTCTTATGCTAAGTGAGATCAGCCAATCCCAAAAATCCAAAAGCCGAATGGTCTCTCTGATATATGAATGATGATGCATAATGTGGGGGGGGAAGATGGCAAGAATGGAGGAAAGATAACTAGCATAGAGGGAAGGGAGGGGTGGGGGTGGGTGGGGGGTAAAATTAATAACAGAATGTGTGACAGATACCATTGCCCTGTGTACATGCATGAATGCACAGATGGTGTGACTCTACCTTGTGTACAAACAGTGAAACAATAGCTGTACTCCATTTGTGTTCAATGAATCAATAAGTAAATAAAAGAATAAATAAATTTAAAAAAATGCAAATATGAAAAAAAAAAAGATTTCATCTTACCCCAATTAGAATGTCTTTTATTAAGAATACAGGCAACAACAGGTGTTGGTGAGGATGTGGGGAAAAGGGTACACTCATACATTGCTGGTGGGAGTGAAAGATGGTGCAGCCACTCTGGAGAGCAGTGTGGAGATTTCTTAGAAAACTTGGAATGGATCCACCATTTGACCCAGCTATCCCACTCCTTGGCCTATACCCAAAGGACTTAAAATCAGATTACTACAGTGATGCAGCCACATCAATGTTCACAGCTGCTCAATTCACAATAGCTAGATTGTGGAACCAACCTAGATGCCCTTCAATAGATAAATGGATAAAGAAACTGTGGTATATATACACAATGGAATATTACTCAGCCATAAAGAAGAATAAAATTATGGCATTTGTAGGTAAATCGATGTTGTTGGAGACTGTTATGTTAAGTGAGATCAGCCAATCCCAAAAATCCAAAGGCCGAATGGTCTCTCTGATAAACGAATGATGATGCATAATGCGGGGCGGGGTGTGTGGCAAGAATGGAGGAAGGATAGATAGCATAGAGGGAAGGGAGGGGTGGGGTCGGGGGTGGGGGGATAAGAATATTAACAGAATGTGTGACAGACATCATTGCCCTGTGTACATGCATGAATGCACAGATGGTGAGATTCTACTTTGTGAAAAACCAGAGAAACAATAGCTGTACTCCATTTGTGCTCAATGAATCAATAAGCAAATAAAAAAATAAATAAATAAAATAAAATAACTGCTAGAAGAACATATAATTAGGGGCTGGAGTTGTAGCTCAGTGGTAGAGTACACCTAGCACATGTGAGGCACTGGGTTCAATCCTCAGCAACACATAAAGATAAATAAAGGCATTGTGTCCACATACAACTAAAAAAAGCATTTTTTAAAAAAAGAACATATAACTACCAAAGTAATGGGCAAGGTTTGGGGGAGCAGAGGTAGGAATTAAAAAATAAAATGTATTCAAACAATGAAGAGAAGGTAAAAAAGGAGACAAAGAATTACTGTACAAATAAGAAGCAAATAATAAGATGACATATTTAAATCCTGATATATTAGTGCTTGATTCAACTAAGTAGCTCAATTAAAAGTAAGAAACTACCACAGTAGATTTTTAAAAAACATACTGCTTACAAATACAAATTTTGAAAGATTAAAAGTAAAAGGATAGAAAAGTTAGAGCCTGAAAACAGCAAGCAAAAAGTAAATTTCAAGATAAAAAACATTGTTCAGAGGTAAATGTTCAACAAACTAGAAAGGGAAAACAATTCTAAATTCATATGCACATAATAATAGAGCACCAAATATGTTAAAGAAAAAAATTGGAAGGACCATATGGAGAAACAAAAAAAAACTATGATATTTTAAAATATATCTTTCAATAACCACTATAATAACAATCAATAAGGACAGAGAATATTTGAATATTATTAACCAATGTGATCCAACTGACATATATAAAAACCACATCCAAAATGAGAACATAAATTCTTTTAATATGCACATTTTTTAAGATGGCACATTTTAAACACAAACTTATGTTGGCCCTTAAAGCAAAACTCAATATATTACAAAGTATTAAAATCATATGGTGAAATTAACTAGAAATCAGTGACAAATACAACCTAGAAAAATCCCTGTATGTTTGAAAATAAGAAAGTAATGCTTCATGTTTGTATAAATGTGTCAAAATATATTCTACTGCCAGGTATATCTAACAAGGACAAATCAAATTTTAAAAAAGAAATAAGGAGATGTATTACAAAGAAGAAAAGTCAATGAAAACCAGAAAATGCTTTCAAAGTTTAAAAAATAATAAATACATCAAAATTTGTGGGATGCAACTAAAACTCTCTCAGAGAGAAATTTATAACAGCAAAAGGTTATGCTAGAGGGAGAAAAGATGAAAAACAACAAACTAAGGATCACAATCTTAGTTAAAAGAAAAGTAGCACATTAAGTATAAAGAAAGTAGAAAAGAAAATAATTAAAGAAATTGATAAAACGGAAAAACACACACATACACACAAAAGATTTTCAACTAAACCAAAAAGATGATCTTTTGAAAAAGCATTATTAAATCAATTAGATCCTGACAAGGTAAACAAACAAGACAGACAATGAAAACAACCATATCAGGAATAAACAATGGGAGAAGGGGTAGGGCTACCCATCAATTGACTAAATGCATTTTAAAAATACCAGATAACGATAGTATAGGTAACTTTAACCAATAAAGTTGAAGTTATAGATGACATGGATAAATTTCTACAAAAACACAATTTACCAAATCTGACACAATAAGAAACAGAGAATAATCTTATACCATTAAAAATATAATTCATAATTTAAGGCTTATTTGTAAAGAAATTTACAGGCCCAAAAGGCTTTACTATTGAATTATTCCAAAAATTTAAGAAATAATGTCAATTCTATATAATCTCACAAGAAAGAAGAATAAGAAAGAACAATTTCCAACTTGCCTGAGATCAGCAACACCTTGAAATCAACGACTAATAAGGGCATTATAGAAAAAAATTATATCAATTTTATTCATGAATAAATGTAAATTATTAGCAGTGCAAATCCAGCAATGTATTAAAAAGCAAATATGCGACCAACTGGAATTTACTTCAGGAATGAAAGGTTAGTCAACATTCAAAAATCAATGGTTGGGGCTACCAGAATACCAGCTATGGCCCCCTTCTCCCTCCTGGGAGAGGTCTGTGTTACTACTTTTAAATAAAACCTGCTTTATAAAAAGAAAAAATCAATCACGGCCTGTTCTAAACATTCCTTAAGAATCAATCATGTACTTTACCACATTAAAAGAATAAAGTATAAAACATGTTATTATCTCAGCAGTGCAGAAAAACCTTTGATGAAATCCAATATCCATCCATGATAGAATTCTTAATAATACAGGTATAAAAGGAAACTTTCCTAGTCTAATAAAATACCTTCATTTAAAAAATTTATTGATATTTATGTTCATGCACAACCTGCACACAAATGTTTATAATAGCTTTATTCACAATCACTAAAAATGATAAGCAAACAAGATGTTCAGTAAAGGAATGGATACTCAACTTTGGTACAAGAGAATATTATTCAGTGATAAAAAGAAATGAGCTATCAAGACATAAAAAGACATGCTGGAAACTTAAATGCATATTGCTAAAATAAGTCAGTCTGAAAAGCTTATGAACTATATGATTCCATCTATATGATATTTTGGAAGAGACATAACTATAGATATAGCAAAAAGATTATTTAATATAAAGAGTGAACTCCAATGTGAACTATGAACTTGTTAGTAATAATCAATATTGGTTCATCAGTTTTGACAAATGTAACATAACAATGCAAGATGTTAGTAACAGGGGGAAGTGGCTGGAGAGGGAGTATATGGAAATTACACTTTCTGCTTACTTTTTTCTTTAAACCTTAAACTTCTCTAAAACATAAATCTATTAACTTATTTTTTTTAATTTTATTTGTGTGTGTGTGTGTGTGTGTGTGTGTGTGTGTGCCGTGCTGGGAATTGAACCCAGGGCTTTGTGCTTGTGAGGCAAGCACTCTACCAACTGAGCTATATCCCCAGCCCTTATTAACTTATTTTAATATACAGCAAACTGCATTCTTAATGATAAAATGCTGAAAGCTTTTCCTCTCGGATTGGGACTCAGACAAGGATGTCACTATCACCACTTACATTCAATAATGTCCTGGAGATCCAGTGACATAAGACAAGGAAGAGGAAGATCAATAAATAGCTTAGAAAGAAAGAAAAAATGTCATTATTTGCATATGATAAGGATAGTGATGTGGAAAATCTAAAAGAATCTATGGACTTTTAGAATTTATAAGGCCAATACATTATTGAATACAAGATGAACAAAAATCAATTGCTGTACACTAGCAATAACATAAGATGAAAGCAAAAAGCAAATAATATTTAAACTAATGTCAAAAACATAATATACCTAAGAATAAATCTATGAAAATATAGGTAAAACTGTACTCAAAAAGCTATAAACACTGAAAGAAATTAAAGAAGTCTCAAATAAATATGTTGTGTTCATGTACTAGAAAACTCAACATTGTGTAAAGAGGTTAATTTCCCAAATAGATACATAGATTCAGAGGAGATACAATTTAAACTTCAACTCTTTTTCTGGAGCTGACAGCTGATTCCAAAATCCATATAAAAATGTGAAAGTCCAGAAATGGCCACATTTTGTAGAAGAAAACACTAGGACTTGATTTTTTAAACAATAGGACTTCTTAAACAGTGATGTGATTAAAACAATTTGGTACTAACACAAGTTGTCCACAGAACAAACCAAAACAGAATGTAGAATCCAAAACCAGAATAATTCATATGTAGATGTTTGATTTTACTAGAAGATACTATTTTCATGATTTTACTATGGGAAGACATTTGAAATAAGAAATACAATGTATTAGTCATAAAGGAAAAGATGGACATTCTAGACCCTATTAAATTAAGAATGTCTACTCAGCAAATATTTGGATATCTGATAAGGGCATCTACAAAAAACCTATAGCAATTTCACACTTAATTGTGCATTATTAAATGTCTTCTATTGAGATAAGGGAAATGATTACTACTATCAGCTCTTCCATTCAACTGAAGTCTTAGCTAATACAATGACTCAAGAAAAAGAAATAAACAGCATCAGTATTGAAGAAAGAAATAAAATTGTCATTACTTTCAGATAACATGATTGTGTATATAGAAAATCCAAAATAAGGCTGGGGTTGTGGTTCAGTGGAAGAAAGCTATCTACCCCGTGTGAGGCACTGTGTTGTATCCTCAACACCACATAAAAAAAATAAACAAATGAAATAAAGGTATTGTGTCCATCTGTAACTAAAAATATTTTTTTAAAAAAAGAAAACCCAGGCTGGGTTGTAGCTCAGTGGTAGAGTGCTTGCCTAGCACATGTAAGGCACTGGGTTCAATCCTAAGCACCACATAAAAATAAATAAAAAAATTAAGGTATTGTATCCATTTACAACTTTAAAAAATTTTACAAAAAAAGAAAATTCAAAATAATTGAATCGGAGATCCAAGATGGTGGACTAGAGGGAGGCTGCATTCCTTGTCCCTACAAAACTCGGGTTTCAAGCAGAGGAAAATTGTTTCTCTGTGAGGCAGTCTTTGATGCTCATCAATCCCCTGCTGTTTACCTTGTTTGCCCACCTGGATCACCCACAGTCTGCCAGCATATTGACTACTTTTTGAGTTCAGATTGCTCACTGACTGCTGCCTATCACCCGCCATTTGCCTGTTTGCCTACCTCTTGCCTGCCCATCATCTGCCTTTCATCTACCCATCACCCACCGCCCAAGGTCCACCTGCCAATCATCCGCTGGTAGCCTGCAGACCACCCACAGATTGCCAGCGGATTGCCAGCTGCCTGCTGTTACCTGGAAGTCCACTGTCACAGTACCCAAACATTGGTTACATGTGGCTGCTGCCATTTTGGGACAATGGCCAGGACCTACAGGACTCCCAGCCTGACTGACCATGCCCCGCCTCCAGGGACCCTGGCCTGAGCAACCGACCGTACCCCACACAGACTTGGTGCCCATGCTCTGCCCTGCAGCTCCCCATTTGCCAACACATTTGGAAGCCAGTGTGCCCATCTTAGATTATCCTGGAAACAGAAGCTGCCATCTTTAGGTGGGGCAAATCCCATCCTGAGATGCCTCCTGGAGACTGGAAACTCATTGTCAGGTACCTCTCATGCATCAGGCTACTGAAGACTGGGAGGTTTGAATAGTATATAACTGTTATAGTGTAGTTTATTTTTTTCTCCTTTTTGAAAATTTTTGTTTTATTTCTTTATTTTTCTTGCTATTTTCCTTTTGTTTATCTGTTTCCTCAGAGTCACTTTCTCCCTTTTCTGACAATAACCAATCTCTCTTGATTACATTTTCATTCTTCCTACAGTCTAGAACTTCTATATACTTTTTTCTTATCCCATTAACAGTTACATTCTACACCCCTCCCCATCCTCTTTGTCCTCCATTAGAAACTGCAGACCTCATGGCAAATCTATTTATTATACTGTAGATAATAACTGAACTCATCCTCTCTGTTTTTTAAGACAATATTGTTAACATCTTCATAGGGGCTATGTGATTTAGGACTGCATATTTTCTATACTGGGTTCTGCTAATATTGATCTCCACTTAAAGAAGAGGTTTTGGAAACCTGCAGGGTCACTATAAGCCTATAGAGGGGAAACTGCAATACCCCAGATCTGCACTGCTGGAGGGGAAATACATCAACAACATGAAAAAACAAGGAAGGAAAGTGTTTCAAACAAACCAAGATTCTATATTAATAGAATCCAATGACAGTATGGTAGAAGAAATGTCACAAAAGGAGTTCAGAATATACATAACTAAATGATTTGTGAAGCAAAGAATGAGATAAGAGAGCAAATGCAGGCAATGAATGATCACTCCAATAAGCAGTTGAAAGAGCAACTGCAAGAAACAAAAGATCACATCAACAAAGAGATAGAGATTCTGAAAAAGAACCAAACAGAAATCCTCAAAATGAAGGAAACAATAAACCAAATAAAAAAATCAATGGAAAGCAGCACCAACAGACTAGATCACTTGGAAGACAGAACCTCAGACAATGAAGACAAAATATTGAATCTTGAAAATAAAGTTGCCCAAACAGAGAAGATGGCAAGAAATCATGAATGGAACCTTTAAGAACTATGGGATATCATGAAAAGACCAAATTTAAGAATTTTTGGGATTGCGGAAGAAAGAGAGATAAAAACCAAAGGAAAGAACAACCTATTCAATGAAATAATAGCAGAAAATTTCCCAACCTGAAGAATGAAATGTAAAATCAACTACAAGAGGCTTACAGAACATCAAATGCACAAAATTACAGCAGATTAGAATGAAAATGCCTAACATACAAAATAAAGATAGGATTTTAAATGCTTCGGGAGAAAAGCATCAGATTACTTATACAGGGAAGCCAGTATGGATATCAGCAGATTTCTTGGCCCAGACCCCAAAAGCTAGAAGGGCCTGGAACAACATATTTCAAGCTCTGAAAGAACATGGTTGCCAACCAAGAATCTTATACCCAGCAAAACTAACCTTCAGATTTGAAGACAAAATAAAATCCTTCCATGACAAATGAAAGTTAAAAGATTTGACACTTTCCTCTCAGCAGCACATGGATCCTTCTCTAAAATAGACCATATGTTATGCCACAAAGCAGCCCTTAGTAAATGCAAAAAAATAGAGATACTACCTTGTATTCTATCAGATCATAATGGAATGAAATTAGAAATCAATAACAAAATAAAAACCAGAAACTACTCCAACACCTGGAGACTGAATAATATGCTATTGAATGAAGCATAGATAACAGAAAACATCAGGGAAGAGATAAAAAAAATTCTTAGAGGTAAATGAGAATGATGACATAACATATCAGTATCTCTGGGACACTATGAAAGCAGTACCAAGAGGAAAATTCATTGCATGGAGCACATTCAAGAAAGAATAAAAAGTCAACAACTAAATGACATCTCAAATCTCTAGAACATGAAGAATGGAACAACACCAAAAGTAGTAGAAGACAAAATAATTAAAATCAGAGCTAAAATCAATGAAATTGAAACAAAAGAAGCAATTCAAAAAAATCAACAAAACGAGAAGTTGGTTCTTTGAAAAATTAAACAAAATAGATAAACCCTTAGCCACACTAACAAAGAGAAGGGGAGAGAAAACTCGAATTACCAAAATTCATGATAAAAAAGGAAATATCATGACAGATACCACTGAAATACATAACATAAGTAGAAGCTACTGTGAAAATCTATACTCCAACAAAATAGAAAATATCAAAGACATTGACAAATTTTTAGAGACATATGATCCTCCCAAACTGAATCAGGAAGACATACACAACTTAAACAGATGAATTTCAAGTACCAAAATAAAAGAAGCCATCAAAAGCCTACCAACCAAGAAAAACCCAGGACAAGATGGACTCCCAAGTCAAATTCTACAAGACCTTTAAAGAAGAACTAATACCAACACTCCTCAAGGGATTCCAGGAAATAGAAAAGGAGAGAACCCTTCCAAATTCATTCTATGAAGCTAGCTAGTATCATTCTGATACCAAAACTAGACAAAGATACATCAAGGAAAGAAAACTTTAGACCAATGTCTCTGATGAATATAGATGCAAAAATCCTTAATAAAATTCTAGCAAATCGCATACAAAAACATATTAAGAAGAGAATGCACCACAATCAAGTGGGGTTCATCCCAGGGATGCAAGGTTGGTTCAACATCCGGAAATCAATAAATGTAATTCGTCACATTAATAGACTTAAGGTTAAGAATCATATGATTATTTCAATAGATGCAGAGAAAGCATTTGACAAAATATAACACCCTTCCTGCTTAAAACACTAGAAAAAATAGGGATAGTAGGAACATACCTCAACATTGTAAAGGCTATTTATACTAAGCCCACTGCCAACATCATTGTTAATGGAGAAAAACTGGAAGCATTCCCTTTAAAAACTGGAACAAGACAGGGATGGCCTCTGTCACCACTTCTATTCAATGATGTTCTTGAAATACTAGCCAGAGCAATTAGATAGACCACAGAAATTAAAGGAATACAAATAGAAAAAGAAGAACTCAAGCTGTCACTATTTGCCAATGACATGATTCTATATTTAGAGGATCCAAAACACTCCACCAGAAAACTTCAAGATTTAATAAATGAATTCAGCAAAATAGCAGGATATAAAATCAACACACATAAATCTAGTGCATTTCTATACACAAGTGATGAATCATCTGAAAGAGAAATGAGGAAAACAACTCCATTCACCATAGCCTCAAAAAAAATAAAATACTTGGGAATCAATCTAGCAAAAAAGGTGAAAGACCTCTACAAGGAAAACTATAAAACATTAAAGAAAGAAACTGAGGAAGACCTTTGAAGATGGAAAGATCTTCCATGTTCTTGGATAGCCAGAATTAATGTAATCAAAATGACCATACTTCCAAAGGCACTATACAGATTTAATGCAATTCCAATTAAAATTCCAATGACATTCCTCATAGAAATAGAGAAAGCAATCATGAATTTCATCTGGAAGAACAAAAGATCCAAAATAGCCAAAACAATCCTGGGCAGGAAGAATGATGCAGGAGGTATCACAATACCAGACCTGACATTCTACTATAGAGCAGTAGTAACAAAAATGGCATGATATTGGCACCAAAACAGACAGGTAGACCAATGGTACAGAAGACACAGAGACAAACCCACATAAGTACAGTTATCTCATACTAGACAAAGGTGCCAAAAACATGCAGTGGAGAAAAGACAGCCTCTTCAACAAATGGAGCTGGCAAAACTAGAAATCCACATGCAGTAAAATGAAATTAAACCCCTATCTCTCACCCTGTACAAAACTCAACTCAAAATGGATCAACGACCTAGGAATTAGACCTGAGACCCTTCACCAAAAAGAAGAAAAAGTAGGCCTGAATCTTCATCATGTTGGCTTAGGACCAGACTTCCTTAACAAGTCCACCAGAGTGCAAGAAATAAAAGCAAGAATCAATTAATGAGATGGATTCAAACTCAAAAGCTTTTTCTCAGCAAAGGATACAATCAATAATGTGAAAAGAGAGCCTACAGAGTTGGAAAAATCTTTTACACACACACTTCAGACAGAGCACTTATCTGTAAAATTTATAAAGAACTTAAAAAACTTTACACCAAAAATACAAAGAACCCAATCAATAAAATGGGCTAAGGAACTGGGCAGGCACTTCACAGAAGAAGATATACAGGTAATCAACAAATACATGAAAAAGTGTTCATCATCTCTAGTATTTATTGAAATGCAAATTAAAACCACCCTAAGATTTCATCTAACTCCAATTAGAATGCTATTATCAGGAACACAAGCAATAATAAATGTTGGTGTGCATGTGGGGGGAAGGGCACACTGCTACATTGCTGGTAGAGTTGAAAATTGGTGCAGCCACTCTGGAAAGCAGTATGGAGATTCCTCAAAAAACTTGGAATGGACCCACCATTTGACCCAGCTATCCCACTCCTCAGTTTATACCCAAAGGACTTAAAATCAGCATACTACAGTGATGCAGCCACATCAATGTTCACAGCTGCTCAATTCACAATAGCTAGACTGTGGAACCAACCTAGATGCCCTTCAATTGATGAATTGATAAACTGTGGTATATATAAACAAATGGAATATTACTCAGCCATAAAGAAGAATAAAACTATGGCATTTGCTGGTAAATGGGTGGAGTTGAAGAATATCATGCTAAGCAAAATAAGCCAAGTCCAAAAAACCAAAGACCAAATGTTTTCTCTGAGAAGTGGATGATGATACGTAATGGGAGATTGGGGGTAAAGGTGGCAAGTGGGGGGAGTAAGAGAAGAATGGAGAAACTATGGATGGTGTAGAGGAAAATAGGGTGGGAGGGGGTGGGGGAAAGAAAGATAGTAGACTGAGACAGACAGTATTACCCTATGCATATGTATGATTACATGAATGGTGTGAATCTACATTGTGTACAATCATAGAAATGAAAAGTTATGCCCCATTTGTGTACGATGAATCAAAATGCAATCTGTGAAAATAAAATTTAATTAAAAAAGAAAAACATAATAACCTATGGATCAACTATTTAAATCAACAAATTAATTTAGCAAGATCTCAAGATCAAAATATAAGATCAATTGCATTTCTATATACTAAGAAGAAACATAACATGAAACCATAAAAGATACCATTTATAGCAATTTCAAAATAAACAAAATATCTAGGAATACTTGTAACAAAAAGATATGTAATGTCCTTATAATGAAAAGTATAACATTACTGAGAGAAATTAAAGAAGACCCAAATAAATGGAGGAATATTCCACATTCATGGATTAGAAGACTCAACATTGTAAGATAACAATTATCCTCAAATTGATAAATACTTGCAAAGATTCCAATCAGGTTTTTTTCCTTTGCAAAACAGACAAGTTGTTTTGAAAATTTATGGGTATGCAGAAAGCTAAGAAAACTCAGCCAATCTGAAAAAAGAAAACAGCTAAAAAAAACTTAAACTACAGATATCAAAATGTACCATAAAGCTATAAGTGAGATTAGTAAGTGTGGGTAAACTTAATAAGTACTGTTTTTAAGATATTTTAAAATAAAACTATAGATGAAAAGTAGAACTAAAGATGAAGCCAATTTATATTACATAATACAACAGCAATTTTTACCTTGAATTTGTATCAGGAAAAAGTGAATCTCTTCAGCCACATGATCTGATACACTGATAGTCCATTTTAATATCCTTCCAGGAAATGTTCACTATGTTCAGTGCTTAAATGTAATACAGAACTAGTCACAACTGCTTCACAGCCCCTATCTTGGCTGTCTTACCATGCTTTCTATTTACTAAGCATTAAGTAAGTTACTTCAAATTATTTTTAATATTAAATAAACAAATAACAAACCTGTATCTTCAATGCTTTAAAACTACTCTCCCTCCTTGTTTGCCACAAGAGGACAAGAGAAACAGATAATTTCAAAGACAAAGCCAGATTTTGATTGCTTTACAACTATCTTGACAACTGACAAATCAGTGGTGTTTACCTGATCAAGCCCTTCCCCAGATTTCCTGAGATTCTGTAGTTGGTAAATATCTAGGTTTCTTCCATTATCTTGACAGCACATGTCAATTATAATACAGCCTTCATCCTCAAAGGCATTGATTTGATGAAAAGTAATAAAAGGTTTGCTGTAGTACCTCCCTGGAAGGAGCTGTATGGGAAAACACAAACTGGGGTTGGTTGGTTGGTTGGTTGGATTAACAGTTTCTTTTCTTTCCTTCAGGGAATTTATTCACAAAGTTAAGGATACCTCCACTACTTATATTGTACACCCAATAGTTATAAATGTAGAATCCATAATGTAGAAACAAATATGCTTTGATTTAAGCATTGCTTGCTCAAGTCATCTCATTTCATATTAACGAACTAAATCTATTTGATATAGAACAGTCACCTACAACAACTAATTAGAAAGTCCTCATGAAATATGGTCCAATGTTTTAAAGAATAAATAAATTCTTGACTCTAACTACATGGTTAAATAGAAAGTACTGCTACTTAGTAAACCTATTAATTAATTAACTAATTATTTGAAAAATACAAACATTGCTAAAATTTTTGTAATGAAATTCAGGTACAGCAAAATTAGGATAGTATCTACTTAAAAGGTTAAAATGTAATAGCACTATTATTAACCAGGAATATAAAAATATATTCAACCAACATGCTTGGATGTTGATGGGATTATTGTATTGACATGTCAGTAAATCACAGAAGCAACTAATAGAAGTATCATTGCAAAAGTTATAGAGTACCACCCTCTTTTGCAACTATTGTGATAGGGAAAGTCCATGATAAGAGAGTTTTCCTAGATGCCATTTTAATTGAATCAGATAATTAAAAGAATAAAAATCATTTCCTATAATTTTCCAATATGCAAAATCTACTGAAGTAATTAATAACTAGCCCAACCAACAAAAGGTGATATTCTTAATTAAGGGTGTCTTAAATAATACCCAGTGAAAATTTAAAAAATCAACAACAAGGAAATTCACATTTGAGTCCAACCATTTTCATGATAAATAAGCTCAAAATACTCCACCTGTCCAGTGTGTTTATCCACCACATGAAACCGGGTATTATACTGAGGTTCCCAGCTTATCCCATCTGAAAAGGCCTTTCCTCGAATTTTAGAAGTGACAATTTTCCACAGCTTCATCTTTAGAGGCTGTTCAATGAAGATTATATAGTTCCTTGTCATTCCTAAAAGGTTCCAGCAAACAATAAAATATTATTTAGCAAACTACAGTTGTTTGAAATGTGACAGTTATGGGACCTGTCTGAATTCCTGGACATATTACTGCTGACCTAAACAAACGTCGGCGGCCAGAAGTACTTCTCTGTTTCCCAGCTGTGCTATACATATTTCCTGTTCCTACATAAAAAGGGGAACTGCTTAGAATAGCTTGGATTGAATGTTCTCAGCTCATCTGTCATCTTTTTTATATTTAAATTATTTTGGTTTAGGAACAAAGTAAAGAAACATAATATTAAACTGTCATTTATGACCTGTAGATTTACTTCTTAGTCCTTTTCTATTTATACTGGGGGTATACACCTAGGAACATGGCTATAGCAATTTAAAATACAGAAAATAAATATTCTGAATAAAAGTTGAAGGAATCTATGTAGAATATGAATTTCCCAAAAAACGTATAGTCTAAACCTTTTCAGGTATGATAATTACTTGTGGGCTTTAAAGTTGCCAAAAGTTTGAATTGTCACTTAAGTTTTTAATAATTTCTTGCACTAAAATAACTACCTTTTCAAGAATTTAGCTGGCTAGCCCAAGAAGTGAATGACTAAATAGAATGAACATAGCTGGTATTAAAATGCAAGGCTGGAGCTGGGTGCGGTGGCGCATGCCTGTAATTCCAGCAGCTCAGGAGGCTGAGGCAGAAAGATTGAAAGTTCAAAACCAGCCTCAGCAAAAGCAAAGTACCAAGCAATTCAGTAAGACCCTGTCTCTAAATAAAATACAAAATGTGGCTGGAGATGTGGCTCAGTGATCAAGTGCCCCTGAGTTCAATCCCCAGTATCAAATAAATAAATAAATAAATAAATAAATAAATAAATATTAAAAATAAAATGCAAGCCTGGTATTATCACCATATTCCAACAAACTATTAACATAGCACTTGCCAAAACAGGGCCCAGTACAATTCACCTTCTCTCTGGACTCACCAAAGCTGTGGTAGTAAGAAGGTTTCATTTTCTCTTCAGAAGCAATAGAACACATCACCTGGGCTCCATGGATTGTTTCCCCAGGGTCCATCTTCTCTGGAGGAACCCGAATAATATTATAGCAGGAACCTGGAAAACAGAAAGACTTGTCTTCACTGTTTTACATACATTCTAGAACAGCAAGAAAAAAAACCTTACCCTTGCCAAAGATGGCATTTAGTTAGTAAACTATAAATAGCTATTGATGGATTAATTAATATCATGTTTGATAAATCACTCAATGAATGAATAACTATTTAGGTGATATTTAATTATCTTGTGGGTATTATAATTGCAAGTGTGATGAACCTGGGTCACATAGAATATTGGACATGGACACGATGGACATGATGAACTTGGGTCACATGGAATACTGCAATCTTCAATCTTCTTTTGGAACTAGATAACCATGTAGTTCTTGATCTGCTTATTCTGTGACACATAATGAGCACCTACTAAACTCCAGACACCGTCCTAAATGTTCGAAGCATTATATCCCAGGTACTTGTACATAGTAGTGTAAAAACCTCTTATTTTATAAAGCTCAAAATCTAACAAATCATATAAGTAAGAATACAATGCATCTGGCAGTGATAAGTACAATGGAAAAATAAGCCAGGGAATGAAGATCAATAGTGACCGTGTAAGGATGAAGTTACTGTTTGCAATTTTAAATCTGGTGGTCTGGGAAGGCTTCACTGAGAAAGTGGCATCTAAATAAAAACCTGAAGGAAAAGCCTTGAGGTTTATCTGAGAGAAACTCATTCCAGGCAGAGGAAGAGCAAATGCAAAGGTTCTCAGCCAGGAGCAAGTTTGACATGTTCAAATAATAGCAGAGACCAGTGTGGTCCTATCAAAATGAACAAGGAGGAGAGTCTAAGAGATGAGGCCAGAGAGGTAGGAATGGCTTAAAATAGACAACTCTGGATGCTTAAACACTAAAATGGGTCAAGAGCAGTAGCAAGGAAACTAATAGGCTTTTGCAATCATTTTAAATTAGAGAGGATGGTAGCTTGAAGTCGACTGTCAGCCACGGATTGGCGTGGGATGGTTAAGTTTTGGAAATATATTGAAGGCATTGCTGAAATTACTTTTTTTTTTTTTTTTTTGCACGGTGCTGGGGATTGAACCCAGGGTCTTGTGCTTACAAGGCAAGCACTCTACCAACTGAGCTATATCCCCAGCCCCTGAAATTACCTTTTAATCAATTAAATGTGAATGTGAGAGAGACATGTAAAGGATGATTTCTAAGTTATTGTCATGAGCAACTATAAAAATGGAGTTACCATAAACTGAGATGAGGAAGACTCATTTAAGAGGAGAAGATTCATGGAGAAAGATCAGGAGTTTGGTATTAGACAAGTTAATTTTACAATGCCTATTACACACCCTGGTTTAAAAAAAAAATCACTGGCTAAGCAATGAGATATAAATAACTGGGAGGCCCAGTTGGAGAAATGGACATGTTTAAGACCCTATTAACACATTTATAAAACATCATGCTTTGCCAAGAGATTAAAGAAATGACAGGCAAATTCTATGGTTCCAAGAGCACTATCACTAACAGATTAGTATGAAAGACATATTTTAAATAAGTTATTAAAAAACAGATCAATTAATGTTTAAAGAATTTCGTTAATTTTAAAATGCTCTTAAAATATCTGGAAAAGCAAAACAATTGAGTTTTCTGTTTCCTAAAGATGGAAATTAATGATAAACACTTTATTACAATGAGAATCACTAAATTTCCCCCAAATGTAACCTAGGTAGTTGAGCTCTCTGGGGCTACATGTACATTGAGTTTCAGTTCAAAAACTTCTCATTAAACCAAATAATCAGGTAAGAAACTAGAAAAAGGTTCAGTAGTCGTTGGGATTAGAAGATAAAGGAAACATTTCCTCTCTGTAATTAGATTAAATAACAATTACTCAAACCACTGAATTTAAACACATTAGTCAATGAACTATGGTAACCCCAAGTTTTGAAGGCATTAGGTAAGGTAAACACACCCAGGAAACACCCAGCAGAGGAAATGCCCAACAAGATATGACCTGCCCAGTACTGTAACTGGCAGGCTCTCCAGGAGTTCGTATAAATAGCAATTCAAAATAAAGTAATCACAAGGCACAGCCCCTTGTAATTGGCTGGATTTCTCAGCGAAATCCAGGAACACCAAGATCACCCAAGGACCTTATTTAAAAGGCAGATGTAGGGCCCCCTTTCAGTTATACTGAACCAGAACCCTTGAAAATAAATGAAACCCAGTGATCTACATTACTGGCAAGCATTCCAGATGATTCTTAGATGCATTGATGTAATCCTTAGCCAAGGATCACAGATCTAATGAGTATTTGTTTCAGCATAAGTAATCCTGAATGGTTCAACAGTATTTCTCATATTATGAATGAGTTACAAAGTGATCTACTTGATTAACAGAGTTAATTAAGAAGTATACTTTTTAATGATCAAAAAAGATGGGTAGCACAAAATAACCACGAATCAGTATATCCATTTGCTGAAATATTTTACCTAGAAGGATGTTTGCTATTCCTAGAACAGTTCTGAGGTATTCATCCCTACCTGGGATTAAAGAATAGGAGAGGAAGCTGGATGCTGGGTGTCCAGGGCATCCTATCTATACCTGAGTCAGTAAGAAACAAAACTGCAGTATTCATCTTTATATATATTCAGATGTGTACATATGGAGAAATACAAAAGAGAAATCCACAAAGCCAATTACTCACCAAAAATATACCATTAATAAAGGTTTCATAGATTGTAGATGGTAGGCTAATTGATACCTAAGATAGAAGATAATCACAACTATCTAGTACTTAATACTAACACACTCTTTTTCAAACAGAAACGTATATACTCAGGTATAGAAACATGAATTTGCATCTTCTAAGACTATGGATGAATAGGTGAAAAGATTCTTAAGTGAAGGAAGAAATTGTGACTAGGTAGAGACTGGGTATTAAAAAAAGCAATGCCATCTTCTGTACTCAGTGATGGATTACTAATGAGATGGTGAATAGCAAAACTTCGAGTGTGAGTTAGGCTTGGAATCAGGTCTGGTCTCAGAGACATGGAAGCTTATTTAAGCAAGTAATTTAATTTCCTCAAGGTTCATTGCCCTCATTGATAAAATGGATAAAATGATAACACTTCCTCAGATAGTCATTGTAAGGATTAAAGGAGAAAATACAAAGAAGAATGCTTAACACTGACACATAGTTACTTGATATATGTTAATGATCATTATTAGCTGTCAGAAATTTCTGGAGCAGATTGGTAGGTAGTAGTGAATGACCAGGAAAGAGATGTGGTATAAATAGTTGTGAATGTAATCCCACTATGATTTTAACTTCCTTTGTAGTACATTATTTCCATGACAAAAATAAATTCCTACCTATGTAATAGTCAATGTACCTTCCCTATATCTCTTTGCTGCAGCTTTCTAAACTTCTAATATTTATGGTACGGTACTTCTTAAAAATTCAAATTCAAGATATATTTATTGAAAACCCTACAACACTTGTAAGACAAAGTCACAATGGAACATAAAAACATAAATTATGCTGAAAAGGACAAATAGAAAATCAGCTACTAAGAAAAGGTGCAAAAGGACCACAGAATAGATACTTAATCATATATTTAAGTTCAGTAATGCCACTTTGGAAATTTCCTTCTGAATCTTTCAAGTGAAGTTTCATGTGTTTATATCTTAACCATAATGGAACAATGAAAAAGGAAGACAGTTAACTCCCAATTATTTCTAAAAATACCTCCATCCCAACTTTACCTTGTGGTCCATAGGAATTCCCCATATTATATGCTGTTCCATCTGGATCATAATGAGGATGTGCAGTTGCTCCATTTACAGCAATAAATTTGCTCCAATCCACCTGCAAATTTAAGATCATTAGAGATTTTTAAATGCTACATGCACAGATCTCTACTGACATGCATGGGACATGTAGGGACATGTAAAATATTTTTTAAATAATATATGAAAACTACAGTGTAAGCCCTAATTTCTTACCTCTGAGAAATCAAAATTAGTTTTCCCACTAAAGAAAAAGAAATTGAATCTAGAGAACAAAACCCACCACAACCCACCACCAACAACAACAACCTAAATAGATTTATCCAAGATCAAGGGAAAGTTCAAAAGAATTAAAATCAACATTTTAGTCTGAAATTTCATTTTAATTAATGTGTTAAAACAATATGGATCTAGATCATCTCTGGTTCAACACTGCTGGGCTAGAAAGAATTTAAGCCACTAGGCATGGTGGTGCATGCCTGTAATCCCAGTGGCTCTGGAGGCTGAGGCAGGAAGATAGCAAGTTCAAAGTCAGCTTCAGCAAAAGTGAGGCGCTAAGCAACTCAGTGAGACCCTGTCTCTAAATAAAATACAAAATAGGGCTGAATGTGGCTCAGTGATCTAGTACCCCTGAGTTCAATCCCAGTAACCCTCACCCCCACCCCACCCCCCGCCAAAAAAAAAAAAAGAACATAAGCCTACTAAAGTAGATCAGTATTATTAGGATTAAGCTTTCTACCTTTAAGTGAAACCAATGCCACAGTTCATTCTAATCAGGACAGAGGATGAATGTGTCCTGAATCAATGGATAACTTTGTTTTATGTGATTAAGCCTCCAATTTCTTCTTCAGATATCTACTATTCTAAAAAGTATTTTGAGTGGAAAGAAACATTAGGATCTATTTTATTCATTCTTTAACCTATACATTACCTTTTCTATTTTTTCCAGAGTTTCAATGTCCACTTTATTCATAAAATTGGTCTCAGTGCTAATGTAGTAATCACCCTTGTACTGCACGTAGTTGACATTGGTGTTGTCAGTCATGGCTAAAACCAACCACCAGAATTATTTTAGCATAAGAATTTACTGTAGCAGACCCTAAGTATATATTCACAGGGAGAAAAGAGTTTCAACCCTCTCACACCAAACAAAACATGTTTTTCAAAATTTATATTTGCATAGATTGTGATATAATAATTTTAAATAATCATCACTATCACTTACAAAATTCTGAGCATGTGAAAGGCTGCTTACCAGGCAGTTCAAACTTTGACATGAAACGTTCAAAAATATTTTTGCATGGATCAGGAAAAGCCAGTGTGCCAAATTCTGAGATCACAATTCGATTTCCCACACTGTTGGTCTTATATGTATCACTCTGTAGAAACTTGCTCCTGTATGTCACCGTGCCTTTCTCCATCCTGAACTGATGAAGCAAAGCCATTCCATCAAACCAGTGACTGTACCTGCAAATGAGAGAAAAGAACAGAAAAACATGTATCAGGAAGAAAAGCATGCAGTCGAAATGAGAGGTGGAGTGACACATCCACATTTCAAATACAGAGATAAGAAGATACCATTGACTCCCAGGACCATGGATTATTCAGAAAGTTTGAACTTCAGGGAAGACAGCATTTTGAATATCCTAGGGTACAACAGGAAAGATCAAATTATGTTCTCCTAAACCTTACCCCTGTCAAAAAGCTCACATTCCATAGAACTAAAGAAGAACCCTACAGTGTGAATCTGAAGATAATTCTGAAATTTACCCTACAGCCAACAGAATAACTTAAGAGGTTATAGAAAACTTGGCACCTTCCAAATTAGTACAAATTCCTAAACTTTTAGAAATAGTTACCTTCATAGTTTATATATATATTAACTTTTCCATGTACTTTACACTTTTTTCAAATTTGCCACAATTATATAAAGTAAAATAAACAGGATGACTGTCCTTCCTGTATAATCATTTTTGTCCTTATACTAGAATGCTCTCCTTAAATGACAGGACATTGAAAAACTGTAAGAAAAGAAAAGAAAAAAATTGTGGTCTTGCTTTTAAAAGTGTTTATCATATGGTCATTTCATATGCATGACAGAGGAATACTTAACAATAGGTAAACACAGCTAACATCATTGTCTTAAAAGGCAATGGTTCCTGAAAGCAGAGATTGGGAAAGATATTTGTTCTTCTATGTTCATAGCAACATTACTCACAGCAGCCAAAAGGTGGAAGCAACTTAAGTATCTACTGATGTTTGAATGGATAAACAAAATATTTACATTGTGGGGGTTCAAGCATGCCACTCTAAAATATGTCACTTTGATTATTTTGAGTTAAAAGCACCTGAAAAACAACAGCTGCAAAAAGAGCACTCTGACCTTCCTTATTCTTTCTTACTTATTTATTTTTTTGCGGTGCTGGGGATTGAACCCAGGGACTTGTACTTGCGAGGCAGGCACTCTACCATCTGAGCTATATCCCCAGCCCTCCTTACTCTTTCTGAAAGCAGAAAATAAAACTCCCATGTGAAAGGTGCCCTCTATGTGCCAGAAGGGAGGAAGATATTTCAATTGCTGGAGATGCAACATGGAGGCCAAGAGAAATATATACAAACCAACCTTGGTAAACTTGTCTTCATAGTCACTTTCCCACAGTTAACTGCTCTAGACTAAACCCTCGTCTTGTCCTATTTCTACAATTTACCACTCTTCATCCAATCTAGCATATAAGCTTTCAGCCCTGATTCTTTAGGTCATCATTTTTCTTGTGGGTGTTCCCCAGTCTATATAATAGTTACTAAATAATATTAGTATGCTTTTCTTCTATTAATCTTCCCTACATCAGTTTAATTCTTGGATCCAGTTTAATTCTTATTCCAAGAGACAGAGGAGAAATTTTGCTTCCCCTACCACATATACTGTAATACTATTCAGCCTCAAAAAGAAAGGAAATCCTGTTGTTTACAACATAGATGAACCTTGAGGATATTATGCTAAGTGAGCTAGTTGTTAAAAGACAAACACTGTATGATTCAACTTATATGACGTTTGTTTTATGGTTTGTTTTTGGTGTTGTTTTTGTTTGTTTGTTTTTTGCTATACTGGGGATTGAACCAGGGGCACCTTACCTATGTGCCCAGCCCTTTTATTTTTTTATTTTTTTGAGACACTGTTAAATTGTCCAGGCTGGCCACAAACTTGTGATCCTCCTTCCTCAGTCTCCTCAGTTGCTGGGATTATAGACCTGCACAACCTCCCTCAGCATATGAGGTTTGTGGGTTTTTTTATTTTAATTTTTTTAGTTGTAGGTGAACACAATACCTTTATTTTATTTATTTATTTTTATGTGGTGCTGAGGATTGAACCCAGTGACTCACACATGCTAGGCAAGTGCTCTACCACTGAGCTACAACCACAGCCCCCAGATGAGGTATTTAAAGTAGTCAAATTCATAGCAACAGGAAGAATGGTGTATATTGGGCTGGTGGGGAAGGACAATTAGTGAGTTTCTGTTTTAACTGGTAGAGAGTGTCAGTTTTGAAAGATGAGAACATCCTGAAAGTCTTTTTCACAACAATACAAATATACTTAACACTACTGAACTGCACACATTAAATGATTAAGGTATATCATAAACACAATTGGGAAATTTCATGTTATATTTATCTTACCACAGGGGTTTTTTCTTTTGTAATTTTTATTAGTTTTTATAAGTTATATATAACAGTAGAATGCCCTTTGATACATCATGTATAATGTAGTATTATTTCTCATTCTTCTGGTTATACATGATGTAGCATCCCACCAGTTACATAGTTATGTATGTACATAGGGTAATAATGTCTGATTCATTCCATATCCTTCCTACCCCCATATCCTCTACCTAATCTAAAGTAATTCTAGTCTTCCCTAGCCCCCACCCATTGTGAATTAGCATCCACACATCAGAGAAAACATTCAGCTTTTTGGTTTTTTGGGATTGGCTTATTTCACTCAGCATGATGTTCTCCAGCTCCATCCATTTACCAGCAAATGCCATAAGTTCATGGCATTTGAACTTATGGCATTTGCTGGTAAATGGATGGAGCTGGAGAACATCATG
>JAJEJO010002877.1:235618-255928 GCA_020662805.1 Glaucomys volans
CTTAAAGAAGATATATATGTATGATATATATATGATAGAATATGATGGAATATTATATATATCATATATATGAGATATATATATACATCATGTTTTTTTATCCATTCATCTGTTGAAGGGCACCTTGGTTGGTTCCATAGTTTAGCTATTGTGAATTGAGCTGCTATAAACATTGATGTGGCCTCATCACTGTAATATGCTGATTTTAAGAATGTTAGGTGTAAACCGAGAAGTGGGATAGCTGGGTCAAACATTGGTTCCATTCCAAGTTTTCTGAGGAATCCTTACTGCTTTCCACAGTCACTCTTAAACCAATCATTTCAGATTTCACCTTTATGATACACTAACTTCAGTAAGTTCTTGGGTCTATTCCTGGGCTTTTTATTCCATATCATTCATCTATTCACCTATTCATGAACCAGCATCACAATGTTTTAATTGTAGAGAATTTCTTGTGTATTTTGATGTCTGGTCACTACCCCTGAAAATTTTTTCATTTCCAGTGATTTCTTGACTATTCTTGAATATTTATTTCTCCTTACAAACTTTACTATCAATTTGTCTAACTTCTTTAAATAGCTTGTTGGAGTTTTTATTAAGATTTTGAATTAGATTTATAAATTAACAGGTAGAAATGAAATCTTTATGGTGCTGAATCATTCTACTCAAGAACAGAGGTTGGCTTTCCATAAAGTATATCTTTCAAGAGTTTTAAAATTTTCACATTCCTTGTTAAGTTAGTTTGAAAGTATTTAATCTTCTTTGTTACAATTGGAAATGAAATTTTTCTTATCATTATGTTCTCTAACTAGTTACTGTTTGTGTCTATGAAGGCTATTGATTTTAGTATGTTGATTTTTATACCCTGTTACCTTATGTTTATTTTTAAGATTGAGTTTTATTATTCTCTATAGTTTCGCAGGTTTGCTACTTTATCATCTGCAAAAAAGAGTAGGTTTTACTTCTTTACTAAGCCTTCTGCCCTTAATCAATATCTTTGATCTAACTTCATTGCTTGTAAGTGCTACAATACTGAACAGCAGTGGAGACACTGACATTCTCTCCTTGTTCTTAGACTTAGAGAAAATGCTTGTAGTAATTTCCAACTTAGTATTATGGTTTAGCACAAAAATATTGAGACAGAGATAGAGCCATAGAGATAGAAACATATAATAAGATAAATATGATATATAAACTAAGCATATATATACATATATATACATATATATATATACATAATTATGGTAAGAAACTGCCGGGCACTGTAGCGCGCACCTATAATCCCAGTGGCGCAGAAGGATCAAGAGTTCAAAGCCAGACTCAGCAAAAGGGAGACACTAAGCAACTCAGTGAGACCCTGTCTCTAAATAAAATACAAAATATGGCTGGGGATGTGGCTCAGTGATCAAGTGCCCCTGAGTTTAAACCCTGGTTACCCATGTTCCCCTCAAAAAATAAACTATCCATTAAGTCCTATTTTCTTGAGCAGGTTTTTGAGCAATTGATGTTGAATTTTGACAAGTATTTTTCGACCTTTATGGAGATAATTCTATGCTTATTTTTCCAGAGATCAATTAATATGGTTATATGATAATATATGTATATAATGAATCTATCTTGCATTCTTGAATCGCTCCCATCTAATCATAGTGAATTTTATTTTTAATGTGATGTTAGATTTTTCTTGTTAACAAAATATTTTTAGTTCCATGTTAATATTATATATTTTGTATTTTTCATGGATTTTTACAAATAAAATTATAGTTTTATTTTTTGCACTATCTTTATCCTGTTTAGATATCAACATCATAAAAAATGGAAGTTCCCTTTATTTTCAATGCTCTGAAATACTTTAAAAAGCATTAGGACTACTTCATATCTGAAGGTTTGATAGACTTATGTGAAATAATCTGGACCTTTTGCCCTTCTACTCCTTCTCCTTCTTCAAATATGTCCTTATTGACATTCTCTATTTCTTATACATAAACTGGTCTTCTTAAACTGTCTATCTCTACCTATTTTAGCAACCTGTTTTTCCCTAGAAAATTATCCATTTTGTCAAGGTTTTGAAATTTATATGCTTAGAGACCTACAAAGTCTGACCTTGAATTTGGCATCCTCCTATCTCAGCCTCCTGAGTTGCTGGGATTACAGGCATGCGCTACCAGTCCTGCTGATAATGTAAAGTTTGGGTTTTTTTAAATCAGTACAGCAACAATAAATCTACATGTGAATTCAATTATTTAAAACAACTCTATGGACATAGGATAGAAGACTGGCAAGAAATACACCAAAGTGCTAAGAGGGGATGTGTCAAATGGTACATGCTTTTCCCCTTCTCTTCATTTAAAATATTGTATATAAAAAAAATTATAATGAATAAATTTTTTCCAATGCTTGAAAATGTTAAAACCAAAGCAGGCCATAGGCATTTTGCTTCACATTTCTACTAGATACACAGAAGTGATATCCTAGAGAGTTATTGGTTCTTCACCTGTTTGCATCTATTCTTTTTAATGCTATCTAGGTGCAGTCCACTGTTCTGGACATTGGAGATAACAAGGGAACTTTTTAAAAAGCCCTTGCTTTCATGTAACTTATATTCTAATGGTACAGCACAGCTAACACACAAGTCAACAAACAAAACCACGGACAACAACAGTGCTGTATAGAGAATTAAATTGGTAATACAACAATTTCTAGTGTTTTTAGATTAGGAGATAGGGGAAGACTCAAAGGACATGAGATCTAAGTGTGCACATGAACAAGAAGAATGAGACTTGGGAAGATTGTGGAAGATAGGTAAGAGGGTTAAATGCCAAGGTGCTGAGCAAAAATAGATGTGGTGCCAGTATGAGGAACTGAAAGAGGGCATGGTGTCTGGGGAGTAAGGGGTGCAAGCAAGAATGGTAGGAGGTAAAGACACTGGTCTTCTTCAGGAACTTGTGATGCAACAGCTCACAAGTCAGCTCAGTAGTCACACAGTCCTGCCACTTCTCTTTTGGCATAAACTTTGAGGGCTTCCCATTTACAATATTTTACAGAGCAGGAAAAGAAAGACTTTAAAAAAATAAGTAAGTTTCTTTTTTTTTTTTCTTTTTTTTTTTCCTTCACTAGGCTATAGTTTCTGTAACTGGAATCACAAGAATTGAATTACAATGTTTGCCTCAGAAAAAAAGATATTAATTCCTATTCCACAGAAACAGCCCATGCCAAGAAATCCACATTGCTCTCCAAAATGTAGGCTTACTTATCTTTCCCAAACTCAAATTTTCCAGGTCCAACTCGAAGTAAGTAGCCATTGAGCCACTCAGGAATGTGTCCCCTGACTTGAGCAGAGATGATCTGTGCAGTCTCCTCCACAGTGGTCAGCAGTGGTGCGATGCATGGCAGGCTCTGCCGCTGCCCCGAGATGGCTTTTTTCTGATGAGTATTTTCCATGTACTTCTTCAAAACTGTGAAGAGGAAGCCAAAAGCACAAAAAAAAATTTACCAGATATTCTATAAAAATGCCTATTTCCTCATAAGCAATCATCTATACACTGACAACTTGGGGGAAATGTGAACCTAACATCAAATGGTCTCCAGATCCTTCCCTCTGCTTAGCCATTCTCAGATTACCAACACTCTGGTTCTCCACTTTTGAACCACAACAATCCCTCTTGTGTTTCTTGTGGTACTAATCTGCCTAAGAATTAATTCAAGACTTTAATTACTATCATTTCTCATAGTTGAACAATGCTCGTTTTTTCACAAGAATAACTCTACATGCTAACCCTAGATGTGCTAATAACAATTTCACTGTTAAAATTAAAAATGACCACCATTCAATAGTATCATAATTACCTTGACTCCAGTATTTTAGATACAATAGAATGTGATCCCAAAAATTTCATAGTGATTTCTGTAAATTTGATATGATGTTAAATTTAATTTCTTCCATTTTTAATATTTCTTTTAGTTGTACATGGACACAATAATTTTACTTTTATGTGGTGCTGAAGATCAAACCCAGTGCCTCACATATGCTAAGAAAGTGCTCTACCACCGGGCTATAGCCCCAGCCCCTAATTTCTTCCATTTTAATAGCATATTCATGAAAGGACATGACAATTTATATGAAAGGGGTATCATAAATTAATTTATGCAGTGATACTCATTATGAAATTACCAGAAGTCTAAAAGCCACAAGAAGTAAAACTCATATGTTCAGAAGCTGAAAATTATCCCTAATATTTCATACTTAGTGTTCACAATGCAGAAGGGTAGGCAAATATATAATTAATCAAGTACTATAAAATACAATCCTTTATTTCACAAAAGTTTAACAGTTATACAAAATTCAAGAATAGAAAAATGAACTAACACATATGGATACTATTCCCCCGATTAAATGAGATTTCCATTCTTTAGGCAAATATTCAGTTTGAAGCACATGAGAACTTTTACTTTCCTACATGTAACAATTCAGCTAGTTCCTGATTTCCCAAATAAAATTCACTTTCATTCTGTATGCCCTTCCCAAAACCTCTCCTCTAAGGAAATTCTATCTGTTGCACAATTTCTATCTCAAATGTTACTTCCTTTAAAAGGCAGCAAAGTGTAATATCTAATATTATAGGCTCAAATTCTGCCTGCCTCTAGACTTCTTGGGTTCAAACCTTCCAAATAAGACTCTCAACCTCTCTGTACTATTTCCTTCTTTCTATGTTGGAGAAATAAGAATTCTCATCATACCTAAAATTATAAGTAAATGAGTTAGAATACAATAAATACTCAAAAGTGTTATTTATTATCATTTAGATAGCTTTTAATAAACAATTCAATAAGATTTACTGTGTATCTTCTTTCTTACTTTATTCACTTAACAAAGTGCTAGGCACTACTGAAGAATAAAAAGCATTAGAACCCTGACTCACTTACTGTTCAGTAAACAAACAAACAGATTATTGATCATAGTGTTTTGTTTAAACATTGTTTCTCAAAGTCTGCTCTGAGGACTATTTGTGATATAAATAGTACCTGATGTTGTTGCTAAAATGCAAATTCCTGGACACAACTCTGGACATAAAAAATCAGAATCTCTGGAAGACAGTGATCAGGTATTCTTAGGCATACTGAAATTTGGGAATCATATTATTAGAGGTATTAAAATGCTGCTTTAAAAAAAGAGAGAAGGAAACTCTCAGGTATTTATTTTATCTTACTTTTATTAATATTATGCATATTTGTCTTATTCTCCTCTTAAATTAAAATAAATTCCCTGAAGTCAGATATTTTACTCATCTCACTTTTTAAAGTAGAATTAAATTGAATAACCTGATTGGGTGCTTATCTGAGTAGAGATGCATTTGAAACATTTTACATTTTCAGATAGTATTTCTATGTCCATATGTTCTATATTCCATGTTGTTGGCAATCTAGTACATGCTCTTCAAACTTTCTGTAGTACTTGATATTGTTGTCAACATCTCCTCAAACCCCTTTCTATTCTTGGCTTCTGACACACTGTACTATTCTCACTTTCCTGCTCCCTGACAACTCTCTGCTTTATGCCAGCCTCATGCTAATTAGCTGACAACCTTGGGCAAATTCCTTAATCTCTCTGAACTTCAGACTTTTCAATGATAAACTGAGAATAAAAGAAGGTTAACACTTCTTGTTCATGTCTATCATTGTAATTAAATATAATGATACTTTCCAAATGTTAATTCCTTTTATTGGCCATTTTTCCCCTCATCACCACATAAATCTTTCTAAGTATCACCTTGGATTTTTATTCTTTCATCTCAGCATTTTCATTTGTAATCTCTGTCTAGTTTCAAATTAATCAATTACTTCTAGCAAGTGACTCATAACATGTCAACATAGATATTCTTCATTTCCCCATTTCCAAATCAATTTTTCTACCAACTACATCACCTAGCTTCAAGATCTCTATAAGCCTTGAATTCATTTTCTGCACTCCCCCTCACATTGACTAAATGGTTAAGTTTTGCTGACAATATCCACCTGGGACCAGTAAGGGGATGTTAAGGAGATGACATAACGTGTCCAATATAAATTATTAGGGCTCAAAAGTCTGCAAGGGTGCCTAGGGGAAATCTTTTGTAAAGATTTTGATCAGTTCCTCCCACCTGGGCAACACCCCCTATTTTTTTCCTGGCCTGAACCTGTCCTCGGGATGGATGCCTTGACTTCTCTTTCCTATCAGTTACATCCTTCCTACTGTTCTAACTTGAGCTCTCACCTCTTAACTGGATAGTATAACAGCCTTGTAATTGGAAGGGGAAATTAGGGAATCAAGTTATCTTCTACACCAGAGATTCCTAATTACTGGGCTTCTTGATCACCTTTGCCTTTGGGATGGCCAAAGGCCTTCAGCTCTAAATAGTACATCAGGACTCCAGATCCCATCCAATTTTGCATGGTAAAAATATTATCATATTTTTATGTCCAGTTCTGCCTCTTGATAATGCCTTTCACTCCAGCCTTCCTGGACAAGTCCCATTCTCTTCTTAGCATAATCATAATATTCTCTTCACCTAGGATATTTTTCATGTTCTTCAGATGGAATTCACATATCTAACTCATCCTTCAAGACCCAGTTTCCATGTCACCTGCTTCCTAAGCATGAATTCCCATTTCCTATAGCAAGAACTGATTCTCCTTAGTCTGAAATCACACAAAAAAAGCAGTTTATAGCTCTCTTACAACGCTTATGTTATTGTCTTGTATGATATAGATGAATATGTTTTATAAACTCGACCACCAGTATTCTTTGAGTACAGGATCTGGCTTTTGTCTCCTCTTTTCTTCCAGCACCTAACATATTACCTTGCATACTGCAAGCAAAGTTATCAAATTAAATAATTTTACAATTCATAATGCATATGAGTTAGATTTTTGACAGTTCTACATACACCAATTTCAGGAAATAAAATCATCAAACAATAATAGAAATTTAATAAAGAGCTACAAAACAAAAATCAGGTTTTAAGGCAATTTCCCAGAATGTAAATAGAAAAACTAAATATTTACATTAGAACTGTGGCAGTGATTTTCAATTTAGAAAATTCTGAATAGTGAATATCCTTCCTATTACAGATCCAAGAAAATCCCTAAACCCTGAATCCTGCCCCTATATTTTGTATAAAACATGAACATGAGGACTGTTTCCCTAATGATAAGCAAACAAATCCTGACTGGCCTTCTTTCACTTCTGGCTGTACAGAGTTGTTGCTGTATCTGCTCTGCACACAGGGATATGCTTCAGAGGCCTTCAGTAATCTTCAAAAAAGAGGCACAGAAGTCTACGTACAGACTGGTAGGAAGAGAAGGATGAGGCAAAGAAAGGGTAAATCCCCTACCTGGGAACCGGTGTACTGTCACAGAAAGAAAACCCACTGCAGTGGTAGAAAGATTGCTTGCAAAACGGAGAAAGATTTGAGAAAACATTTTTGAATTTAGTTCAGTAGCAGCAGATCCTGTGATTTCAAATGCATTTCCAATGCAGTTGGAAGAAACGCTAAACAGTGAAAGCTCACAGAACTTCCTGGGTTGTCCCTGACTCTCCTGGGACGTCCCTGGCTCAGTGACAGAATGGGATGGGGAGGGGAAGTAAGGGGCGGAGCTTCAAAACACCAGTAATCTCTCCTAGTCTCATTTCCAGGAGAAGCATCCAACAAACTGTCTATAATGAGGAGTCTTTAGTTTTGAAATATTAAAATTGAATCACCAGTAATAGACTCCCTCTTTAAAATTTCCTCCATCTTCACACTATAGGGAAGTCAATTTATCTGGATCCAAGGTAATCACTTTCATTGTGCCATTCCTCGCCTCTGAAAGATTCAGACACAAAATAAAGGATATAGCTCAGCATGCTCATGGACCTGGGTTCAATCTCCACCACTGCAAACAAAGAAACAACAACAACAAAAGAAAACCTTTTTGACCCCCTTGCCAGTTCTAGTAACTCCCAAAGAGATGCGTTTAACATTAGCAGATCATGTTTTCTAGCAAAATTGTATTTCAATAAAGGAGTGATGAAAAGTGTCAGAAGGCAGTGTATTAAGTTATTCTACTTTTTCCACAGTGCCTAGTATAGTATCATACACAAATCTAGTTCAATGTATATCATGATTAGTAGTTAATGAAAAATAATTTTAAAACATTTGAAATGTATTGAAATGACAAAGGGTGGTTTCTGCAACAGTATATCTCAGTTGTGAGATTATTCTTATTTATATGGGTGGTACCAAAATCAAATGGGAGGTACCAAAAGGTGATTTTTTAAAAATAAGCCTTAATTATTAGGGTTTTGGGCACTTTGATACTAGAAGGTGACCATTCTGAATAATAAAGACACTATGACTTAAAATATGAGTTCCTTAGTCTTAATCTGACTAAATGAAATGACCAAACAAGTTTTCTAGAACCACAAAGGGAATAACCAGATGCTGAGCAACAGTAATACTATAAACATTTAACAAGTATATTATAAAATTCAGTTTGAATAATCTGTTGGCCTTGTTTCTCAAAATAATAATAACAATAATAATAAAAATGCTTAGCAAAACAGTATTTCTTAATATAGTAGGTCAAAAGATTCATCTTTCTATTTCAAACATTAAAGAACTCTGTAATAAAATGACTCAAGATTCAGGTGACATGTCATATTAACTTAAATGTCATCTTTGGCTGTTTTAAGTAGTAAAAATTTTCATTTCTAATAGTTATTTTATTGACTTCTAATCTATCCTGTCCCAATAGTGTATATATCAGCCAACCCAATAATTTTTTCCACATACCCAACTTTTTAAAGTTATTTTCCTTTTGTCAACCTTTACTGTATGAATATTGATAGAGTGTAACATTTGTGCCTTAAAATAGTGAGATTTTATTTTATTTTAAAGTTTAGAACACAGCAGGACAAACAAGCCATCTTCTTTAAAAATACCAATTCTCTGTGATACTGTTTACAAATAAATCCAAATCTGTGATTGGTTAAACTGGAATAATAGACATATAGAAGTATGAATTATCTATATGATTGAAAAATGGTACTGTGATTTTTAAAAATCTGACAATTATAGCTTTCCCATGCAATTATATAGCAATATATTTTGAATAAAATCATAGCAGTATTTTATTTATATCAAAGGAAGAATACTGCTAGCCTAATGAATAATAGTAGAGATCCTCTAAATTCAGTTACTAAATTACGATACAATTGAAATGACCTGCCAAAGTCCTCCTGTTGTTTAAGTCAATCTCCTTACTTCTGTATCACTAATCTCTAGTCCAAATCACACTGCTGTTAAGGTTTCTAAATACAATTCACTAACTGCACACACTGATGTGGTTTATGTGTATAAAAAGCCACTCATGCCAGGTGTGGTGGCTTACACCTGTAATCCCAGCGACTCGGGAGGCTGAGGCAGGAGGATCGCAAGTTCAAAGCCAGCTTCAGCAACTTAGCGAGGCCCTAAGCAACTCAGTGAGACCCTGTCTCTAAATAAAATACAAAATAGGGCTGGGGACGTGGCTCAGTGGTCAAGCGCCCCTGAGTTCAATCCCCAGTTCCAAAAAAAAAATAAAGAAAAAGAAAAAGCCACTCATACAAGGTCCTAGTTAGTAATTTCTGGGCTTTATTTTACTACAGAAACATATTTTAAACCAAGTTTTTATTAGTCATATATAATAATAGTGAAAGTAGTCAAATGATAATATTAAATAACAATAGCACATAGTTATACTGTATTACATGTTGAGAAACTGGACAAATTATCTTTAATGCTTTTATATTCTTTTATAATACTGTCCATAAAATTTTTTTAAATTACGTCCAAAATTATTTGCTATTTAAACAAAACATTCTATAAGAAAAAATTATATTGTTACTCATAATCAAATTAAATGAATTCTCCTTTAGAAGCTTAAGAAAGGTTATGCACTTTTAGGAAAAAGAAGAAAGAAAAGAATCCATGTATAATTTAAATAATTTACATTTTTATAAAACATACCAAACATTTGACCTTCAAAAGAAAAGTTACATACTTCATATTAATGTTCAGCTTAAAGTCCTTTTTAAATATAGAAAAAAAATTCAAGGAATTTCCCCTTATTTGTTTAAGATCTACATTTTTTTAACAACTAGAAAGCCTTCAAAGCATACATGTCATTCTTTCATTACAACAATAGGTTTAAATCATCAGCTTATTTGAAGTTTAAACATTTTATCTGTGCAGTGTGTTTGCAATCACTGTAAACCTCTGTCTCAGGAACTCTCTTTTTTGAATGAGAAAGTTTTCAATAGTATCTGCTTCTTTGAAGAGTCCATCTATCTCATCAATGTAAGATGCATCTACTGCTGCTCTCTCGCTAATAGGGAATAAAAAGTTTTATGTTAAACTAAATAATTACAGTCTATAAACACTATCCTGGTAATATTCTTTATCAAACTAGATTTGTTAGCTATTTCATTTAAAAGGCTTAGTGCATAAGATAGCTTTATTAACTTACTAATACTTCTCAAGAAAATGTTAAAATTAGTCCTCAAAATATTTTTGACTACTCACAAAGTTTCCTGACACAGCAGAAAGTATCTTATTCATGGTAATATTAACATTAAATTATACGTTATTTTTATAGCCATACAAACTATTATTCAAGTATAGTGACTGTTCATTAGTTTTTAAAAAAACCACCTTTATTCACATAATCTCAGACCAATTAAATACCTAAATTCAGCCTTCAAATACAAAGATAAAAAGATACAATAAAATATAAGATAAATATATATGAATATATCATCATAAATCACATTTATGATGAAATATCATCATATTTAATCACTCTATTATCATTAATTTCACCAAATGATATTTTTCTCAAAGAGATATTTACATAAAATTTTAAATGTAATATCATCTAATTAAGAGGTCAAGACACATACAGTCTAGTTTTGGCTCTAGCACTAGCAAAACAAGGGATGTTTAGTGGAAAAGTTGGGCTTTTTCCCTGAAAATAACCAACTAATCTATCACAAGGAAAAGGTAAAAAAAAAAATTTTCAAAAGTTTAATTACTTGACAGGTTTATCAGCAACAGAATTAAACTTCCCATTACAGAATTTCCAGGAGAAAAATACTATTTCTAACATACAGACTCAAGAAAATATACTATAAGTACTTGCCTTAAGATCTTTGCATATGTAGACAACATTAGATTAATTTCCTTGCTCATATCTGTTTAAAAAATCATTGAGTAAGTTAAGAAATATAACAAACATGCATGATATAATCAGTGTACAGAAATATCATCATTTTATACATCACCATTCAAATCTTTCTCCAAGGTTTCATCTTTATAAAACAGTCCAGAACATTCAGAGAAAGATGAATCTGATTTTCCAAGAGAGGACAGCTGTGGGCTATCTGGCATTTGAGGCTAAAAGAAGTAAATAGGTATCATTATGTTTATTTCAAAAGCAAAAAAAAAATTCATAAAAATCAAACATTCTAGAAATTACATACTAGTCATTTGAAATTTGTTATCAAGGAAATTTTTAGGACTAAGAAATACCTTGCACAACACACTAAATATTGTCTTGATTTTAAATTAGATTTTGAATATGGTTTTAATCCCTTGATGAAAATGTATCTTGTATCTTGAGCTAGTGGATATGTGCATAGCAACATTGTTATGGTTTAGATCTGGAATGTCCCCTAAAAACTCATTTGTTGGAGGTTTGGTCCCCAGTGCAGTAATGTCCAAAGGTAGAAAAATGGGGAAGTTATTGGATCATGAGGGCTCTGTCCTCATCAGTGAATTAATCCATTGACAGTTGAATAGACTATTGGAGTTGCTGAGAACTGTAGGCAGGTGGGGCATCACTGAAGGAAACAGGTCACTGAAGGCATGCCTTGGGTTCTATGTCTTGTCCCCTCTCCCTCTCTGCTTCATGGCTGACATAAGCTGACAAGTTTTCCTCTACCATACCTTTCCACCATGTTGTTCTGCCTCACCTTAGGACCAGCAGACCATGATCTGAAACCATGAACCTAAGAACCTAGGAAGTTGTTTTTCTCAGGTATTTGTCACAGTGATAAAAAGCTGCCAACACCAATATAGTGGTTTAATTTGAATAATAACCAAATACTTGCAAAATTTGCAATATAACATAATCTTCAAGGTGGCAAATACTGTCCCAAATGCAACAGATTAATTGGTGAGGGCAGTAATAAATGATTAAATACAGAGCTCTTCTTTTAAAAGATTAATCTAGGTATCTTAATTACCATTGCAAAACAGTTACATAAAGCCCTATGTATCATAAAGGTCTGGACTCACTTCTGTCTCTAGACCACAAACTAGCAAAAAGAAATCTCCCCATAGTTTCCTAGAGGTCTATACTTAGTGAAAAAGCAGCTAAAGTCCCATAGTTCCTTCCGGGACAATACTAGCTCTGGGAATATGCATTAAATTCCATTTAACAACAAAACTTTTTTTTGCGGGGGGCGGGGTTTACTAGAGATTAAACTCAGGGTGTTCTACCACTAAGCCCTTTTTTTAAATCTTTTTTTATTTTTATTTTCAGATGGGGTCTCATTAAGTTGCCCAAGTTGGCCCTGAACTTGCAACCCTCCTGCCTCCAACCTCCAGAGTAGCTGGGATAACAGATGTGTGCCATTGTGCTCTATGAACAGTACATTCTTAAGTGGCAAAATTTGAGAAGTATGTAAAATAGAATAAAAGATTAAGACTCTAGGAGCATATAGCTTACCTCCAATTCCCTTGGTCTCTTGCAATTTCTAGAATCAGGTTTTACAAGATGATTTGCCATCATATTCTAAAGGCACAAACTGTAAAGTTGAGAGCAATATCAAATTTATGTACAGTTCTCTTAAATCCCTCTTATTTATTCGGGTCCTCACAATTGGCCATTTACCTAAATTTAACTTCCCCTTTCTCTAATTTACCCTAACAACTGTTTTTGGGTGATCTTTCAAGACTCTGATTACTGCATTTCCCTCATTCAAAAACCTTTCACTATCCATTGCTTCAAGGTAAGTTCAAATTCTAAGGTATGGGTATACAAGGTCCTCTATCATCTGAAGCCAATCTACCATTCCCACTATTTTCAACTATTTCCTCCATATACTCAGCAACCAAACTAGCTCTGGCATTTGTGCCTTGGTTAAGACTAGCTCATTTAAGATTCTTCTAATGTCTTCTAATTAAAATCTTAATGTTGAAATAGATCTTACAGTTCATCAGATCTCACAGTTTATCTTATTCAATATTTCTTCTTCTTTTCACAAATAAGAAAACAGGAACAGAGATGTTTAACCAAGTTCAAATAAGTCAGACTGAGCCAGACCAGACACAACTCTTATTGTTCAAGGTTTGGTTCCATTGTCCTATTTTACCTTACTTTACAGCACCATGTTGCGTTCCCACAAATTCTGAAGGAATTTTTTTTCTAGGAGTTTGTGATATTGCTTAAACTTAAATAAAAAGTATTGGAAGCTAAGGTGTTGTCTCTGTATCTTAGAGATGAGGATCACTGTCTACCTTCCAGTTATCAATTTACTTTTTTAAATAACTATGCTGAGTTGGATAATTATAATGAATCTGATTAGTCACATTACTATGCATATGTAAGACAGCAAGAGCAAAAGCAATTTGTAAAGAAAGTGTAATACATGAAAAATGTTCAACAGCTCTAGCAATTAGGGAAATGCAAATCAAAACCACATTGAGATTTCAAATCACTCAAGTCAAATTGTCAATTAGTAAGAAAAATTAGTAAGTGTTGGCAAGGATATGGGGAAAAAGGTACACTCACACAATGTGGGTGGGACTACAAATTAGTGCAACCACTCTGGTAGGCAGTATGGAGATTTCTCAAAATACTATGATCCAGCTATCCCACACCTTGCAATATACCCAAAAGATCTAAAATCAGCATACTATAGGGTATACACATCAAACAACCACATCAATGTTTATAGCAACAAAATTCAAAATAGCCAGACTATGTAATCAACCTAGGTGCCCTTCAATAGATGAATGGATAAAGAAAATGTGGCATATATACCATAGAGTATTACTCAGCCATGAAAAGGAATGAAATTCTGTCACTTGCTGGTAAGTGGATGGAACAGGAGACAATAATGCTAAGTGAAATAAATCAGACTCAGAAAGCCAAGGGTTGAATTCTTTCTGGAAACTGGTCTAAAATTGGGGGAGGGGGGGGAAGAAATAGAGGGTGGGGAATGCCATCAATATGAAAGATTGAGCAGAAGGGGATTGAAGGGAAGGGAGGAGGAATGGGATAACAGGAGGAAAAGAGGAATGAATATGACCTAACTTTCCAATGTACATATATGAATATAACACAGTGAATTTCATCATTATGCATATCCACGAGACACTAATTTTTTAAAAAAATGTAAACAAATAGATCAGTAGAGGAAAAGGAGCAGAGGAAGGGAGGAGGTGAAGGGGAAGTACTGAGAACTGGACTGGAACAAACTGTACTCCGTGCATTTATCATTATGTCAAAATAAATCTTAATGTTATATATAACATTATGAACCAATAAAAAATTAAAAATAGAAAAATGTTTAATGAATTCACTATAGTACTTCCACATCCTGCCATTATCTTTGCAGTATATAAGTTTAAGTACTATCCCAGTAACATACAGAAAATGCTGCACATGCACAACAGTGCTGACTTTGCCTTCGGAGTTGGAAGATGTTTCTGAGAAGCCCACATGCAAGCACTGATCCCCTCCCTTCCCCTTTTCATGTTCCCTTTTCCTTTTCCATCTATGTGTCAAATAAAAACTCTTAGGTACTCGGGCCTCTGTGAAAATGTTTGTTTTCCTGTCACAACTTAAGGCCTTGACCTAATTTAGGCTGGTTCTCATCCTGTGACAAATACCAGTCACAGGCACTGACTGGGCTATGCAATGGAAACTAAGTTACTTCAAAGAACTACCCCCAATGCCTCATGCAACTGTTTCCTTCAAATCTTTCTTCTCAACGCTATTCTGGCTCTTCAGGCCATTTCTCCTGTCTGCTGTAGCCTCCCGTGTCCTCCGTCCTTCCTCCCAGCCTGGGCTTCGCCCCACTGAAGACCCTGAACGCCGGCTCCCATCCTCTCTCACTGCCTTGACTCAACTCGGGACACTCTCTCTTGCGAGTTCATCCCTCCAGCCCCACCAAAGAACAGTCTACAACGCGATGTCAGGACCTTCCTCGTCAGCAAAACCACTGCAGTGAGGACGGTGCGTGTGACTGCGCACACTCCGCGTGCGGCGCCAGGAGGCAAGGCTCCCGGCAGGCAGCGCGCGAGTCATGTGATGCGTCCGCGGGGCTTCCCAGAGGCGGAGGGGCCTCGTGGCTTCCGGAAGATGGCTTGCTTCCGCTTGCTTCGAGCGGGAGTCTTCATGGGAGTGGTGTGTGTGTGTGTGTAGTCTTCCTGGGAGAGAGAGAGAGAGAGAGAGAGAGAGAGAGTGTGTGTGTGTGTGTGTGTGTGTGTGTGTGTGTCTGCAAAAGAGCACACAATAGTACACCCACCTTCTCTATTCAAGTAAAAGTTACATCTGTCCCTTATGCCTTGTTTGAAGGAAGGATTTAAATATAAATTCCCCATGCACTCGAGCATACTTCAGCATTCATAGGTTCCATTCCTGTCACGCTCCTGGTGCAACTAATTTTTCAGAATCCCATCTTTTAAGAGAATTCTTGCCTGGATCTGTCCTAAGTTTAGTTGACTTAATTGGCAGCACTTTTCAAAAGTTATTTGTAATATGCATAGCTCACATACTTGTGGTTTAGCCCCACTGGGTGCTTTAACATGGCAACTTTGACCTGAAGTTTCACAGATAGACTTTCTAAACTTATGCCTAGATAGTTGGTGTGGAAGAAAAAAACAGCATATCACTTCATAAGGCAAAGGTCAATAACATAGCTCCACGAACTTACAGGTGTACAATCTTACACCTTAGGGAACTATATTCAATACATACACATTATTAATTTTTCTCCTTTTTGCATTTAAATGTTAGTTGTCTTCAAGACTTGGAAATATTTTTTCAATTTTTTTTAGTTGTAGATGAACACAAAACCTTTATTTTATTTATTTATTTTTATGTGGTGCTAAGGATGGAACCCAGTGCCTCACACGTGCTAGGTAAGAGCCACAGCCCCAGCCCCTAGACTTGGAAATATTATATGTACATACTTTTTACTGATTATAAAAAACCAACTGTTTTAAATAAGTTCCTAGAAAATAGATACTTGGTGCATTTGTTAAAATTGTGAACACATAGAAGCCACATGATACTACTAGACTCCATGATTTGGTGAAGCTATTGATAGTCTTCAAAGAATTCCACTGTCTGAAGACTAACTGCAATCTGTTGAAAATTTACCTTCATTACTAAAATGAAGGAAAAATAAAAATTTTTTATAAAGTCAAGTGTATTCACTTTTTTGAGGGGGGGGGGGTGCTGCGGATAGAACCCAAGGCCTCATGCTTGCAAGGCAAGCACTCTACCAACTGAGCTATATCTCCAGCCCAAGTATATTCACTTTAAAGGACTATTCTTTATTACAATATTTACTCTTCCTTTTGTTGGAGTGGTATAAAGTGTCCTTTCATAAAATAAAGATGTAAATAATTTTAAGTGTTTTGATGTCCTTAATTGGTAAAATGTAAAATCCACTATGTTTATCTCTTTTCCATGATTATCATTATTGCTGTTACTTTTAATGGTCCATTAAATTCAAGAGTCTGGGAAATGTTGACCTATTTTCCTCTTCCAACCTTCACATTGTATGTTATCTAAACAGATGCTTGTCTTCCTGATTCTCATCTTGTGACAAATGGTTCTTAAAATATTTCCAAGAAAAGAAGTATTAACAAGCCCAATGTATCAATGCTTTCATCAGATTCAGAGTATGCTATAACATTTCATTTTATTTTTAAAAACTTCTCTTCATTATATAATACAAGCTAAATGGATAAGAATAATAGATAAGAGTAAAAAAGAAAATGTGGAGGGTTATAATGACCCAGTGCTTTGAAATGTTCAAAGGAGGACCATCATGGATGTCTCATTTAATTTTTTAAATCAACCCTGTGATGTACACAGGACACTGAGACATTTAGGTTGCTCTATGTCAAAGGGAAAAAAAATAGACATGAACAAATTATACATTCTGTATCCTGGAACTAGAAAAAAATTCACTGACAACAGATCATTTAAAATGAGAATGTCTTTGGTATTCTGCTTCTGATCACTTTATGACTGTACTTCATGCTTTCATGTTAATTGACCCAAATGGACACTGCAACTGGAGGATGAAAACTAGCTATTTCAAGTTCAATCATATATATACTCTTACCATATGCTTCTTAAAAGTACTTCTGATAAGTCACCACAGCAAGACCTCCAACCATCCTGCCACAGACTTCCTTTGTAATCACTGCTCTGGATGTGATGTTTTTGTGACTTTAGGAAATGAAAATCCTCTTGTTAAAAAAACGTGTGTGCATACACACATACACACGACACACACGCAGAGCAACTGCTTATGTAGGCATTTTGTTCCCTAACTCTAGAACCCCTCTGCTTTTATATCATTTCTGTACTGACAAAAAAACGAAAGTACCACGTTCCAATTTTCCTTGCTAGCAAAGTAATACAATTTAGCACAAGTTTAGAAAACATTGCTTAAGAAGTTTTGATAAAGCCGGGTACAGTGGTACACACCTGCAAGCCCAGTTACTTAGGAGGCTGAAACAGAAGGATTACAAGTTTAAGGCCAGTCTTAGCAACTTAGTGTGACCCCCATCTCAAAATAAAAAATAAAATGGGCTGGGGATGTAGCTCAGTGATAAAGCACCTGGATGCAATCCTCAGTACCCCCCCAAGAAAAGTTTAGTTTCTGTTATTTTCAAGGCTGTGATACTTGTACTCAGCTCTTTAGAAGACTATTTTAGACGACTATTTTAATGAGTTGAATATAATCCCTAAATCATATTTCAAGTATTTTCATTTACAACTTTGGCACCATTCCAGAAATAGAAAGTTTTAGCACTGGAAACTACAAATAAATATTTGTTATTATATTAGAGCAAATTTACCTTGTTGCAGAAAATAAGAAAATTAACTAATAAAATTCTAATAATGGCATGCATTGTAGTTTGCATCTGATACGGCAAATAAAGAAGTTTTATGAAAATGGACTGCTTCTGTCTACTGAGAAGTAAATCTTTTTGTTGTTATCTCAAATTGCAGATGTTTTAGTTTTATAATTTTAATTATTTATTTATTTATTTATGGTACTACCAATTGAACCAGGGGTGCCCTACCACTGAGATACTTTTCCAGCCTTTTTTAGTTTTATTGTAGAGACAGGGTCTCACTAAGTTGCTGAGGCTGGCCTCAAACTTGTGATTCTCCTGCCTAAACCTCCCGAGTAGCTAGGATTACAGGTGTGTGCATGCCCAGCTGCAATTTTATTTTTCAAATACACTCATTTGGTTTGCTTGCTTAAGAAGTAAATCTTAGGGTTTGGGGTTGTGGCTTAGTGGTAGAGCACTTGCCAAGCATGCATGAGTCACTGGGTTTGATCCTCAGAACTACATAAACAAATAAAATAAAGGTTTTGTGTCCATCTACAACCAAAAGTTTTTTTAAAAAGAAGTAAATCTTAATGACCTCTATCAATTATTCTTTGACACTATGTTAAGCTTGGGAGGGAGAAATCCTGAATTAGGTCATAAAGAGAAGGGAAGGAAGGTAGAAATATTATACAAAATATTATATCCAAAAAAATTCCCATTACATTTCAGAATTTTAGGTGTTATGATTATATTATAGGAATTACTATAGCCTGGCTGATTCTTCTGTACTATAAGACAATAAAGAAGTTTTGTGATCATAAAGACTCAAAACTGAGAGACTGATATGAGAAAATAAGATGCTTCTATGGACTAAGCAAGTGCAACTTTCTTAAAATGCTTTCTTTCACACCGTGTACTTCTAAAAGACGTACAAGTTTTGGAAGAACCCCAGCTCTTACAGAAGAAATTATTAGGTAGTGAAAGAAATACCTTATTTTAGAACACTTTAAGTTCTATTGCTTTAGGAAAGAACCAGTATTTGAAGGCGGGTCCAAGGCGTGCCAGGGCAGTCCCCTCCCACTAGGGTACCTTCTTCCTCGTTCCTTCCAGAGCCCTTAGCCCTTTGCTTCCAGGACTGCTGGATCCGGATCTGCAGCAAGTTCTCTTTTCCCATGCTGTCTGCATTCCTGGCTGTCCACTCCAACTGCTGAAAGGTCTGCCACCTTTTACAGTCTCCACGATTTTAGGAAAAGGAAAAGGACCTCAAAACTTCCAGATCGCTTCCTCTTGCGGAAAGCTTATTTGGCACAGGTAAGAAATATCATTCCTCTTTATTTGGAAACTTGAGTATGGCAATTAGAGATAAACAAGCTAAAAAACTGTCTATCAAGAGGAGTTTAACAACTTTCATATCACTAAGACAGGCACTCAGTAACAACATAAGGAAATAAGCAAAGTTAGAGCAGAAACTGTTAGAGTTTCACCTTAGGGCAGAGATTCTCCAACTTTTCGGTCTCTTACCCCCTCTACTCTCTTAAAAATTATTGAGGACCCTCAGGAGTTCTTGTTTCCCTGGGTTATTTACTGCCTTACTATAATTTACTGTACTAGAAAGTAAAACTTGGAAATTTAAAAATTAGTTACATAATAATTTATCTTAAAATAATAGTAAGCATATCAAGTTTTCATAACCGAAATTTTAAAATTAAAGATAGTTATGTATTGGCGGGGCGGGGGGGGGGGGGGACCCAGTGTGAAAGAATGACTTTTCACTTTTGCAAATCTCTTTAGTGTCTGCCTTTATAGAAGACAGAGGGACTCTTTTTTGCATTCTATCCCTGTCAGAATGTAATTAATGGTAAACTCTTTTGTATCCTCACGAGAGAATGAGAGAGAAAAAGACAAATCGTACCCTAAAATTATTAGAATACAGCTTTGATTTTGCAAACCCCTGAGAATCATTGCTCTCAAGTGATAAAATAAATAAGCTTTCATTTAAAGGAAATTTCAACTCCAAATCAATTATACTAAAAGCAAGCAAAACTTGGCACAAGTATATCTGCAAGTATCTGACATCACCTTTGGGCTGGGCTACCATTAGATAATATTATGGAATTCTCCACGAGAATTCCATTTCACAATAAGGAAAGGGCTGAATAAA
>JAJEJO010002877.1:256328-292474 GCA_020662805.1 Glaucomys volans
ATTCTCCACGAGAATTCCATTTCACAATAAGGAAAGGGCTGAATAAATCTCTCAATTTTAAAGTTGAATAACAAAAAATTAGGACCTCCTTAAACCCCTCTCTACTTTTTGCCTATGTTCAGCTATTTCAAGTTCTGTTAAATCCTCCTTCAAAATGTCTTTTTCCCCTGCGGTATGTTTTTTTATTGCTTATAAGACTAAATTCAGGACTGGGGTTGTGGCTCAGTGGTAGAGTGTTTGCCTCACATGTGTGAGGCACTGGGTTCGATTCTCAGCACCACATATAAATAAATAAATAAAGGTCCATTGACAACTACAAAAATATTCTTTAAAAAAGACTAAATTCAGACTTTTCTATATGACTTCCATAAACCCTCCATAATCTTGTGTTCACTGCATTACACCAGAACTGTTCCACTACAGTCAAAAACTGGGTTCATTCAGTCCACCACCCACAACCAATAGTTCTGGTTATCACATAAATGCTCTTTCATGCCCCTCTCTTCCTATCCACTCTTAACCCTGCCCTTCTCCCTGTGTTCAAATCTTGAGCATTCTTTGAGATTAAATTCAATTTTCTTTTCATACAAGACCATTTCAACTACATCAGTTCCACTTGACTTTTTACTTTACATCTATATCTAGTAGTTGAGTCTATCTTTTATAATTAACTATCTCATTTCCTAATTCATCTTTTACTCTCACCTCTTCCACATCAAAATCCACACATTCACAGGATGGCAGAGTTTTCAAAAGCAAAATGTTGCATAGAACTGAAAAGTTGGGGGGCTGAGGTTGTAGTTCAGTGGTAGAGCACTTGCCTTGCTTGTGTGAGGCACTGGGTTCGATTCTCAGTAACACATAAATAAATAAAGGCATGGTCTCCATCTATAACGAAAAATATTTTTAAAAAAAAGAACTGAAAAGTTGGGTTTTGATCTTGCTGCTGTTGACTCTCTACCTGATTGTAGGATATTAATTATGTAGCATGCTTCCTCATTTCATCCCACATACAATCCAGAGAATTGGAATTCCACAGAAAGGCACTAATAAAAACATTTTTAAAAAAGAATTCCACAGAAAGGATAAACATAATCATAGTAGCTTTTAAAATTCAAGGCATTTTTACATTTAATCTAATACTGTGTTTTTAAGTGCCTAGTGATTTAACAAAGCTGGTTGTATAATAAGTAGTCAATAAATATATGTGCCATGTTAGAATTATAAGGAAGTGGTTACTGGGGCATTTGCCACATATCAATGGTTGTTTCCTGGCAGCCTTAAGTAAGGTCTAAAATTGCAGACTGCTGGGGCTGGAAAAGACCTTCAAGCTTCACTATCCAACTTCCTTGTCCAAATGAGGAAACTGGGACCCTCAGAATTGTGACTTACCTCAGACAAAACTGGAACTCATGTAAGCCTAATTTCTATCATGATATTCTGCCATCCACTCTCCTCTAGCTAGTTTTCAAACTTTATTTCAACTTTATTTTTGCTTCACAAAAAAAACCTGTTGTCACTCCATATTCCTAGGAGAATCTTTCAGAGGTGGTTTATAATTCTTTTTTTAAAAAAAAATCAATAGCCTGAAAATCTTCAGATGCATGTTCAAAACATTTTACCCAGTGGGAACTATAATTTTTATAAACTAGAGTTGAGAAAGCAAAGCAAAGTCACATGGATAAGAAAAGATAAGAGAAAAATTAGGGGTGAAGGACAAGAACACACTTGTAATCATAAATGCATTGAGATCTAACAAAGAAAGTCGTAAGAAAAAAATGAAAATCAAAAATGAACACAAGAAATGAAAAAGAAACTATCAGGGGGAAAAAAGAAGAGACTATTTTTAAAAATCATTCCAATTTTTAAAAATTTATCCTGCTGTTGAATTCACTACCTTAGCTTATGGCCTCATTAACTTCTAACTGTTAAAATTGCTTCCAGGGATGTTACTCAGTGGTAGAGTACTTGCAATTTAAGCATGAGACCCTGGATTCAATCCCCAGCAACATAAAAAATTAATCAATGAAATTGCTTTTGAAGTTGCCTCTGTTCCAGTATTACCCAATGGAATCCATTCTCCACACTGCTACCAGAGTGAGCTTTTAAGTCATCGATGTAACTATGTTCTTCTCCTGCTTAAAATGTCATTATTTTTTCAAGGAAAAAAAAAGTTTAACCTCTTTAGCTTGCTTAAACAAAGCTTTTATAATCTATCTTTCCAAGGTTTTTGTGTAGGCAACTACATTGCAAGTTCTGTTTTCTGTGAATTGAATTAAACAAATGTATAAAAAATAACAATCTTTGTAGAAAAATGGAAGTAATGTGAATTCTTTCAAATTAAATAGTTTATCTAGAATGACATAATATTAAGGCTGCCAAGTGAGTTGTTAACTGTTAACACTACTGTGCAAATGGAAGTGTCTCTTATACTTGGTAGAATTATCTGCCTCCACATCAAAATCATGTAAGTTAAGCCATTCTTTAAATGTCTCAGAAGTTCTTAAGAACTTCTGGATAATCTGGAGATTATCATTGTGCTATTTTTTCAACATAACGAGTTTAAGTATTTTTATATCTGGTAACAATGTTATCAACATGTTAAACAGTATTATTACTGCTGTTCTAAAAACATCTCCAATCTTTAAGTTGCAACAAAAGTTAGATGTATGCTATTGATGCATAACATACTGCTATTATTGGTCTTTTTATATAAATATATATACATATATACACATATATTTAATTTGAATTTTTGGAAACTTTAGCTATACTTTCAACTTTGGAAAAAGTATCCCAGTTTACTATGTTCAGTTGGTATTGTACAAAAATAAAGAACCAAATTGGTCTAGAAATGTTAAACTTAATTTTTTTCCATTTGTACAGGGGTAACACAATGTATTAAATATGTAAGGTCTTATCTACATGTGTTTTGATTACAGAAACTAATACATTACTCTCTAAGTAATGGGAAAAAAGTTAGATGTAAAGAAAAAGAAATGTCAAAATACCCATGGCAAGCTGTATGGAGAGAGCGCTCTAAAAACCAGTAGTAATGATGCCTAGAAAGTAGACAAAAAGAACGCATACACAGCTGGGTGCAGTGGCACACGCCTGTAATCCCAGCACTTGGGAGGCTGAGGCAGGAGGATCGCGAGTTCAAAGCCAGCCTCAGCAACTAAGCAAGGTGCTAAGCAACTCAGTGAGACCCTGTCTCTAAATAAAATACAAAATAGGGCTGGGGATGTGGCTCAGTGGTGGAGTGCCCCTGGGTTCAATCCCCAGTACCAAAAAGAAAAAGAAAAAGAAAAAAAAGAACGCATATACATCAGTGGTGGTAGTATGCACTATAGGAATATCTCTTCCCATGCTTTTACATTTGTTCCCAAGGAAAAAATAATATCAATAGTATCTCACTAGGTGAGATCTTCAGGAACACATGCTTCCTGGAATGTGATTACACTTTTTATTCTTAAGGTAGTTAAAAATAGCTACCTATTTTTAAGGTAACTGTTTCCTTCTCTAAATCCATTCACTTACTAAGTACTTTAGTAAATACCAGTTAATTTAATCCAATTCCTACCCATGCCGCTCAGTATATTTCAAGTGAATTTCTTCAATAAATGTATGAATGATGTAATAATAAAGTAGAAAAGACCACTGTAGTCATTATTTCACCAATAGATAAACAATCAAAATAGAGTCCCAGGATAACAAATGTTTGCCTTCTCAGTTCGGGAAGTCATTAACAAATGAATTCTGACACAGATAATAAGAGTTGTGTTAAGTAATAAAGCCATAAAGATGAATAAAGAAAATGCCCTCATAGAGCTCACAATCTAGCCATTATAATTCTGATTTTTAATCTTAAAGTTTGTTTGGTTTTAGTAAAAACAAATGTCTAGACTTATCTCAGAAAGCTTTTTATCCTCTGCTTTATTATTTTCCCTTCAATCTCCCTTTTCCCCCATTTTAAGAAATTAATTGATAATTCTAAATGATTTGTCTTCATTTTGTTTAAATTTAGCATTTTATTTATATAAAATACATTTAATAACTGTTCACATTTGGATGTAAGGAACTGAACTTTGATGAAACTGTTAAATGCTGACCCAGTAACAAAGTATGTTAGGATAGCTTAATTTGAATTAAATTTTTTCAACTCAGTTTAATTTCTTGCTTCCCCTAGTATGTATGCTTGCTTGACCTCAGAATTTGCTGGAAAAAAAAAGTGAGTGGGTTCTCTACATATGAGCACAGATTTATACGTACTCCCCATTGTTTTGGTCAGTTTTCTATGACTATTACAGAATACCTGAGATTAAGTAGTTTTTAAAGAAAAGAAATTTATTTTGGCTCATAGTTCTGGAAACTGGAAAGTTCAAGATTGGGTAGCCACATTTGATGAGGGCTTCATGCCACTCCAACTCATAATAGAAAGAAGAAGGGCACGCAGGCATGTGCTCAAGAGACAAAACGCAAATGATGGACTTACTTTAAGAACTCACTCTTGTGAGAAAAGTACCAATCTGTTCACGGGAGCTCTGCCTTCATGACCCAAACACCTCACATTAGGCCCCACCTCCCAACACTGCCACATTGGGGGCTAAGCCTCAACATGAGTTTTGGTGGGAACAAACCATAGCAACCACTGAGGACTCTGATTTAGCCGCCTTGCTTGGAGCCCCAACTGTAACCACCCTCAAGGGCACAAAGCACTGCTAAACTTCAGAGAAGAGCATTCTGATCATTTTTGTGGTGTAGGAAAGTTCTAAGTTTTCCTCTGAAAATACAATATTTGAGTTTGTTGAAATAAAGTGGCCATAGATAGATTAACAGGAGAAAAAGCCATTAACAGGCTTACAAACAAGCTAATGAAGCCTGTGGCACCTTCTCAGAATAATGTTTTTACATGCATAAAATTAAATACTTAGACTTGAAAAGAAACTCATTATATTAAAATTGAGTTACAACAATTTAATCAAAATTTTAAATAATATGTGCTTCTTTATTAACACATTAAACAATATTTCTTGGTGAGTCTAATAACATCTGTAATTTCAAAGCAGTGAAGAGTTTAAACCATATTTCAAGATCTCTATAACAATTGTAACATAACAGGAAGTGTGTGTTTCTATTAGGGACAGTCACAAATGCCACTGATAATTCTGTGGTTTGTTTCCTACACGAATAATGGGAAGAATGCTAAATTTCAGTTAGAAGTTGGTGAACATAAATATGGATTTTTTCCCATCCTAGTTCATAGATTTCTCATACTTTAGAACCCCTACTCCATGATAAAATACTGGAAGGATAAACACCACATTGGAGTGGGGTGAGGTGGGGGAGAAGAAAGAGCAAAAAGAAGCAATTAGAATCTTTTCAAATTCTGTATTATTTTATTTTTTTACAGAAAGATCATATTTATGTATTACTTATGTAAAAACATGGTGTAATCCAGACTCTATATCCACAGCTGCTACTGCTGCTCAGGGAGAAAAAGGCCATCAAATGCCAGAGCCTTTCAACCTTCTCTGATGCTGCCCCAACCCCAGGTGGAAAAACCATTTTTATCATTGCTTCACCTTTACACTTTGCCAAGGAAGTTGTGAACCTTTGGCTTCTCATTTATGGGAACTCATTGGTTGTAAGACAGAGATGAACTAGTCCCTAAAGGACAGGATTAGATGTGTTTCTGGCATCCTCATATGCAGTATGTTTATAAGACTATGTTTATATTACCCAAAGAATAGTAGGACAATAATTCAGTTCAGTTGTGATCCAACTGTCCACAATATTGTTTAATGAAAAACTGCTTCCTCTATTCCAAATGTCTGATGATTTTTTTTAAGAGAATGTTTAAACATGAGTACTCATACTGAGCGATAAACTGACTTCTGAATTTGGAGGTGGACCAAGGTACTACTAAAAGTTTCTTTTTATATAAAAAGAACAATCATTGTCTCTTAACAACAGATGGTTCTTTGCCTCCATTAGGAATAAAGATGGCTGCTGTACCCACAGAAGATAATTGCATCAACTTTGTGGAAATGATATTTATTGGTGATATACTTTACTTCAAAGGTCAGTCATAAAGCAATAGGGCTCAGATAAATGTATTCAAGTAGAAAAGTTGTGAGGTAAACTGTTAAGCGATTCCTTTTTGTCACCAAATTCCATTGTAATATTTATCTCTCTTCTCTCAAAAAAAATTGAACCTCTAGAAATTAACCGTAACACTTCCAAGGTCCCAGTACTAGTTCCTAGTACATGTCTTAGCCCTTTAATTATCAGTAGCCCACTCTGAAGGTGGCAGCAGGTACACATCCTGCAAACCCCACAAAACTGGGTACCTTGAGGAAATACTATCTCCTAAAGCAAACTGGCAGATTATGAAATCCCCTGAATATAGAACTTTGTGAGTTATACTATCTTATGTAAATGTATTTGATAAAAAATCATTCTTATGATTAATCTTTCATGGGCATTTTGACTTCAATAGAAAGTTTAGCTTCATTTGAAAGCTTCATAAAAAGTCTGTAGGTGACTTTCCATTGAAGAAATAAATTTAAGAATAAAACCTATGACTTTATAACATTTCTCTTTAACTATATATTGAAATTTATAAATCCTAAACTTAAGTTTTAAATCTAATTTACCTAGGAACACATTGTCTAATTAGCTTCATTTTATCAGCCTTTTGGATGATTATATAATATTTCTGATGGAGGTCAACAAAGGCCACCAGTAAAACAGAGGTTAAAGATGGGAGTAGCAGAACAGAGTCATCAAAGGGTAGGGTAAGAGGAAATTCTGTGTAAAAATATATAATTTAACATTTTTTCTCCTTTTTCTCTCCCTTAGCTGAAGACGATGGTAAGTATAAATATATTTCTCTTTATTTGTAAAGTAGATTGCTGCCTTAGGCAAATCCACATCACTCTTGTCAGTGGGAGACACTGTCCACATGGTACCAACCTATTTGGGAAGCCATTGTTCCTCAAAGAAATGTGGATTCAATAGCACATCATAGGAATGAAGATGACCATAAGGGATACAAAAAAGAACCACTATAAAATTTGCTTCCTACACCTTAGGAAATTTCTAACTCTTAGAAAGCTACAAAGTAGACCTTACCTATTACACAGGTCCTAAGATTATCAGAGAGGCATAGATTCTCTAGAGGACATAGGAAAAGGAGACCAATGCATGAGAATTGTCCAAAATCAATACCTCCCTTCTTAAATCTCCTCTCTCAGAAATGCTTTGGGAAGAAACCTGGGAGGCTCCCATGGAAAGAGTATTCTGGAAGTCAAGAACCTTGGGATGGGTAGTGTAAGTAGACCACAGTCAAAGGCCAAGATATGAAAGGAAGTATGGCATATATGAGGAACTAAGGGTAATTCAGGATGGGAGTAGAGTGAGAGGAGGTAGTGAGAACCTCAAATTATGAGAGAAGCTAGTGAGAAATAGGGTACAGATTAAGAAGTTCTCTTATTCCAAGGTAAGGAGTTTGGACTTTGTTTTGGGGGTAATAGAGATTTACTAAGCACAGAATAGCTAGGATACAAATTAGGTTGCCATAATAAAGATACCCACAAGTATAGTAGTTGAATAAGAGAAAATTTCTCTCTCAAATGAAATCCAAGTAGGCAGCCATGAATATGGCTGGATGCAGCCTGATGACACTGGAAACTCCAATTTCTTCTTTCCTACTCTATCATCCTCTAGTTGAACTCATTCTTACAGTTCAAAATCATCCTATTTCCTGGGTATCAAGAAAGGTCATTAAAGGAAGACCAGCCCATTCCTTTTAAAGGCTCTACTTGGAAGCTATGCACATCAATTACACGCATATTCCATTGGCTAGACACATGGCCACACCAACTGCAAGGAAATCTGGAAAATATATTTTTATTCTGGGTGGCCATGTGCCTCATTAGAATTCAGGGATAATATGATCATCTTTTAAAATACCCTTCTATCTTCAGTATAAAGAACTGATGGTGCCAGAAGAGGACGTGGGGGATTAAAAAAAAAAAAAGGAAAGGAATATAACAGTTAAGGGACTGTTATTTTAGTCCCTAAACAAAATGGTGTGGAGTGACAATGAGGAGCTGCAAATGGATTTGCAGAAATACTTGAAAGAACCAATAGGACATTGTTTGGGGTTAGATTTGGAAGAGCATATAGAGTAAGGCAGAAAAGGTGATGCCTTCTTCCCCCCTCACCACCACAGGACCAGAAAGCATCAATCAGGTTTAGCAGCAGGAAGTTTGGTGATCTTAGTGAAAGCAGTTTGATAGAGAAATAGAGGCAAAGGCAGAGTTCAATAGGTAGAAGAGTAAATGGAAAGTAAGAAATGATATAGACAATTCTTGCCAGAAGCTTGGCTCCTAAAAGAGGGAAAGTAGGCTACAGCTGTACAGTGGGGTCAGCTTGGAGGAGTTTTCAATCTCAAAGAGATTTATGTTTTTCTGATTATAAAAACAATGTGTTTATGTATGATGTGTCAAAATGTATTCTATTGTCATGTATGACTAATTAGAACAAATTTAAAAATAATGTGTTCATTATGATTCATTTTGACAAAGAAGATGCTCTTTGGCCCTTGATTTTCAGGGCTGCAAGATGCAACATGGTGCCTGGTACATTCAACAGCAGTATTCAGCAGCCCAGCTTGGAGTTTTGTAGTAGAAAGATAAGCGAGTTCAAGATGTAAAATACCAATATAAAAAACAGATAAAATGAGATTTGGCTACATAGGGAAGGAAGGGAAGACAGGAAAAGATTAGGGAGGAAATATGAGACTCAGGAGACTGGAGGACTTACTGAATAGGTGTAGTTGGAGTAAATGCATAAGAAAACCAAAAGGACAGGAGACTGATCAGAAAGTAGATATTTGAAGTGAACATTTCAGAGACTGGTTCTGAGTAGTAACAGGCACCAGTGAGCTTTTGGAAGCCAGTTAAAAACAATAGTCAACTTGATCATAACCAAATCTGGAACAGAAGATTGAAATCATTATCGAAAACAGAAGTGTACAGTGCGTCTATTTGTACACACAGAAAAATACAGTTTAATAAAATATAATGTATATTGTAGACAACCTGGAATCAGATTACTTTGGCAAGCTTGAACCTAGACTCTCAATCATACGAAATTTAAATGACCAAGTTCTCTTTGTTAATCGGGGAAAACAACCTGTGTTTGAAGATATGCCCGATTCTGACTGTTCAGGTATGTATTTTTTCATATTTCCAAATTCAGAGATGATTAATGATTTCTTCTCATTCCATTTTACTGCCTATATCTTTCTATACCAGACCCAATCCTTAAATAAAAAATTATGAAAGTAATAATAATTTCACTTATAAAACAGTTTATGGGCATCCATATTTTTTTAGTTAGGGTGAAAAATTGGATCTATTAAATTTAGTTTACAGCATTCTGCACCTACATTTGGATCACCAATCCCTTCATTTTAATTGAATTAAATGTATAAGGTCTCTATAGAGTTGGATCCTTAATCCTTGCTGGTTATAGCTGAAAATAACAATAACATTTGATAACTTTTAAAAACTCAAAATTAAAAATTAATTTGCAAGTATTTCAAATGAGTCAGTCTTCCACCAGAAACTTCTAGGATTGTCTTAGAAAATGAGAAAGTTTACTGAGCCTCCCAAGGTATGAATTCCAAATATCAGAGTTTAGGGCCAGGTTGAAGTAGTGAATGTGCATTCTTGAAAAATACTGAATTTATACATTAATAAATATATTTTAATAGTCTACTTAGCATTCAAAAGCTAAAGATAGTCTTAGAATTCAGAATATCTTTAACATATTCAAAAAGTTGTCACACACATGTTTTAACATAATTTAGCATATATGTTTTAACATCATTTAAAACATATAAATGTGTTTTAAAGAGGACTGGGATTAGTTCAATAGTAGAGTGCTTGCCTTGCATGCACGAGACCCTGGTTCCATCCCAGCACTACAACAACAGCAATAACAACAACAAAAAACTTTTAAATGTGTTTAAAAAGTCTGGCCAGCTGTGTGTAGTCTTCTTCTGCTGTCTGGTCAAATCTCAGAGTGCAGAATTAGCAGTGCGTCTATGGACTATTTGTTGGTTAAATTTCCAAAATATCAATATGCAAAAATTCTTCTAACCAGTGTTCTCATTTGCTAATGTTTATTTCAGATAATGCACCCCAAACCATATTTAAAATATACATATATAAAGATAGCCGTGCTAGAGGTATGGCTGTAACCATCTCTGTGACGTGTGACAAAATTTACACTCTTTCCTGCGAGAACAAAATTATTGCCTTTAAGGTAAGACTGAGCCTGACTTTGTCTTTAGCCATATTGACGGACAAAATTAGAAAAGTCAAATATCCTTAGTCAAGCCTTTGATCTAGAGCAGAAAGAGCAAGAAATAGAACCACTGAGGTGGATAGTTAACAACAAATTGTCAAACTCTTCAACCTCTTATGATAACACTATGGTTTTTCTGAGCCTGTCACAGAATGAAGAGGCACACTTGTTTCATAACCTGGGTGTGTTAGTAACCAACCTACATACAAATAGTATACAATAAGTATGTGAATTATAAATTCATTTAATAATAGCATATGATTTTCTCGATAAACTCTTGCTATATAGATTGAAGCCAATTTTCCTGGAAATATGCTACTTTATAAACTATGATGATAATGTTTTAATCCCTAATTGTTCTGTTCTTGCTTCTTAGCCTAAGTCTTAGCCACATCCTTCAGTTTTCAGTTGATCTATCTTATTTTTAACATTAATCTAATTTAATAAAATTAATAATATCAACTGTAAAATAATGCTGTGATTATTTCAAAGTCAAATATAAAATATTTCTGGTCATTACTTTTTTTCTCTATTATTCTCCATTATTTGTACTATTTTTCTGTTTTCTGTATCACTATTAAATAAACAACCATTTTAACTATAGTTAGAGACTGACCCAGAAACTTTCTTCCCATGAGAGCAGCAAGAGGTTGCTGACAAATTGACAGTGCTTTAAAGGAAAAGCCCATGTTGTAAAGACTCTGTCTGGGGGCTGGGGCTGTGGCTCAGTGGTAGAGCACTTGCCTAGCATGTGTGAGGCACTGGATTCGATCCTCAACACCACATAAAAAATGCATAAATAAAATAAAGCTTAAACATTGCTTAAAAAAAGAAAGACTGTCTGAGTGGGAGTTTTTCAACTAAGAACCATTGCCAGAATCACCACCCCCACTGAAAAAAAGTTAGGGTATGATCTCAGTGGAGAGGCCAAGGGGTAACTTGAAAAAGGGGGGGAAGAAAAGCTATTTTAAAATATAATGCAAGTAAGAACAGTGACTGTGCAACAGAGAAAGCCTCCAGACAAATCCCTGAGCTAGTCCTTTCTAACTAGAGTGCACCCCTTCAGGTAGCCATTTAGAGTCCCTATTCCAGAAGTTTAGTTATCATTTGGGTATTTGAGACCTGGAATGGAAGGGCAGGGTGGAAAGGATTAAGCATGTTAACTGAACAAGAGAATCAAAAGGGAAAGAGATGGTCAATCTCAGGCTCTGCAGGTAGAAGAAAACTACTTCAGCTGCAGAGGCAGATTCAGAATCTGAGATAATACTGAATTGCACATGAATTCTGGTTTGGAGAGATTGACTAGATTATTAAGATCAAAGAAGTGTTTGTAATGTAGTAGGAATTGGGACAAATCCAGGTTTAGGGAATCCTGAAGCTTATAGAATTTTGGTGACCCACTTAAAGAAAGAAAATATAAAATTATCAGAGGGATAAATTACAATTTATTAAATTTTTTTTTAAATGAGGGTCTTAGGCCATGCAGGCACTGTGGCACACACCTATAATTCCAGCAACTTGATGGCCAGGACAGGAGGATTGCAAGTTCCAGGCCTGCCTCGGCAACTTAATGAGACCCTGATTCAAAGTAAAAAAATAAAAAGGGCAGGGGGCATAGCTCAGTAGGAAGGTACCCCTAGGTTCAATCCCTAGTACCAAAGAAAAAAAAAAAAGAGGTCCTTAGAAAAGACCCTTGCATGTGATCAGTCCTGACATTGAAGCTTCAATAGCTTCTTAGAGAATTTATTTCTGGAAGGAACTCAGTAAATATTAATTGAATTGATGGATAGAAAGAAAAAAAAGGGAAGAAAGAGAAGGAGAGAAGAGAGGTGAGGTGGGAGGAGTAGGCTAGGACCAGTATTAGCTCCTGTTCTTTAACCCCTTTTCCTCCACTAATAACAATCTTAGCTATGGTTACTGTAGAATAGGTCCAGATAAGACATACCTGGCTGCCATTGTATGCTGTCTTTTCTTTTATTAGCTCTGAAGTTCTTTGAGCAAGAACCTTTACAACACCAAGAGGGCTTTGCTTCAAGAATTATTGTATCTGTTTCTTACCTATACATCCAGACTTTGTAGTGAAATCAGGAGCGATACAAAGGAGGTCCAGCTTAACTTTACCTGCATCCAATTCATCCTTCCTCATGTAATGAATCCTTGGTCCTTAGAGCACATGTTTCACCAAGTAGGCTTTCCAAGCTGAGTTCTCCAAGGTCACTATATTCATTTGCTGTATACTTTCCCTGGGATGACTTTAACTGGACAAGGCCAAGACTCAGGAAAATCCCAAGGATTTTCTTGTCTTACTTATGAAATTTGACACTGAAAAATAATTAAATAGATCACCTATTTTATCTACACTCCCACCTTCAACTATAACTTTCTATGCTAGGTCTAATTTAACAAGTTCATTTCCCTCTGTAATATTACTACAGCTTTTGATATTTTGGCTAAGAATTATTTCTTACTTATATATTAAACTTCAGTTTAGTCCCAGATTGACTTCTGCAGTTTAAGGTTTCTTCCTAAATTGTGGTTTACTGTAGACAACTGCAAAAGAAGACACCAATGACGGAACTAATTTATACTATTTATCAACTCAGGATCCCCACTGGAAAAGGTTATATAATTAAGTTGGAATTATACTCATCCCCACCAGTGCTCTAGAGTCTTTAAGGCATCTGAGGAGGAAGATGGATGGATGCTATTTTAATTCTTAAAAGTTTATTCATTAGTCCCTGTGGTCATGGAAATCTTTGCTACTATGGGGTCAAAATTTAGTCCAAAATGTCTACTGGTTCCAGGATTAACATGAAAGAAACTTGGGCAGTCCCCACATTTTCTAGTCCATGCTGAATAGTAAACATGACGTGATAATAGGAAATATGCAGGCATTACTTACAGTTAGATGACCAGCAGGATTGTAGTTGCAAGTAATCTAACCATTCCTCACAAGAGCCTGTCCTCTGACTGAAAGATACAAGAATCAATAATTGACCTTTCAGGGCACAGCCCAGCCAAATAAGCTGTATTCATGATAAAAATTCAAGGCCAATCTGAACCAGCATGCTTGGCAGGGAAATAGTCAAAGGCTATTGACTGAGCCAGTACAGCAGGGATGTACAGGATCCAGCTTTAGAACAACTATTGTATCCAATTATAGTAAACTGTAGTTCTAAGCTCCACTGAAAGAAGAGGTTGAGATTTTTGGCATTTCCTGCCTCTCAGAATTGACTCAGAAACTAGAGCTATTTAGGTTTATAGGAGAATGTTTTTGTCAGCTTTTTGTCACTGTAACCAAAATACCCCACAAAAACAACTTAGAGGAGGAAAAGTTTATTTTGGTTCACAGTTTTTGAGGTTCAGTTCATGGTTGACCAGATCCATTGCTCAGGGCCCAAGGTAGGCAGAACATCATGGCAAAAGTGCATGGTTGAGGGCTGGGGATATAGCTCAGTGGGTAGAGTGCCTGCCTCACAAGCACAAGGCCCTGGGTTCAATCCCCAGCACCGCAAAAAAAAAAAAAAAAAAAAAAAAGTGCATGGTTGAGGAAAAATTACTCAGCTCATGGCAGCTAGGTAGCAGGGGGGTGAGGCAAAGCACCAGGGACAAAATGTAAACTCCAAAGGCACACCCCCAGTGACCTACTTCCTTTAGCCACATCCCATCTGTCTATAGTTACCACCCAGTTAGTCCATTCAATTTTTTTTTATGGTTCCTGGGATTGAACCCAGGGCTTTGTGCATGCTAGGCAATTACTCTACCACTGAGCCAAAGCCCTAGCCCTGTCCATTCAAATTATTAATCTAGTTAATGTATCAATCCACTAATTAAGTTACAGCTCTCATAATCTAATCACTTCATCTCTGATCATTTTCTACATTAACAGGAGCTTTGAGGGTATACCTCATAAGCTATAAGAGAGGAGGTCACCAGTATCTTTAAATGTGAATGGTTGGAGAGGAACTGATATTAGCCCAAAAAGGTGTAGTCTTTGCGAGAACTCCATTTCATCTTGAGCAGATGTGGAGTCCACTTACAGGAATTGGAGAGAAGGAAGCTATCCAATGATAGGGAAAATAAGTCTGGATGTGGATGTGCATTCAAGATGGAAAAGAGTCAGAGTGGACAGGCAGAATAGGAAATTAGATATTAAGAAGAAGAGGTCAATACTTCTACATTTAGAGATTTTTTTTTTCTTAACTTTCAAGAAGAAAAACTACTTTAGTTCTGTTCAATAGTATACTTCTAAATAAACTGCATATATTCAAATTGTTCATGTCCTAAAAAAAGTTAACTTTTTTTTTTCTCTGTAGGAAATGAGTCCTCCTGATGACATTAATGAGACAAAAAGTGACATCATATTCTTTCAAAGAAGTGTTCCAGGACATGATGATAAGTTGCAATTTGAGTCTTCATTGTATGAAGGATACTTTCTAGCTAGTAAAAAAGAGAAAGACCTTTACAAACTTATTTTGAAAAAACAGGATGACTATGGGGATAAATCTGTAATGTTCACTGTTCTAAACAAGAACTAAACATTAAAATTTGTTTTCTGATTTTTTGTGTTTCAGAAAGATTATAAGAATTTATGAGTTTTATCAGAGTCCTTTGTGTTGCTACAGCAAAATACCTAAGGCTGTGTAACTTATAAAGTAAAGAGATTTATTTGGCTCATGATTCTAGTGCTGGAGGATCAAAACATCATGTTGCTAGCATCCTGCTAAGGTCCCCCCTGACTGTGTCAGAACATGGTAGAGAAGTGGAATAGAAATAGCCATATGAGGAAGGTGCCAAACACATGGATTGGACTCACTTTATAATAACCCATTCTTGAGAGGTGGGCATTGGTCCTTTCCAAAGTGGGGCCTTCATGATCTAACTGCTCCCCACCAAATCCAACTTTAAGGTTCTACCACCTCAATTTTGTTACATAAGGGACCAAAAGCTTACAGCATGAACCTTCAGGAAACAAACCATATACAAACCATAGCAAGCCTATATGTATAGTGATGAAATAAAATTAATAATGATCTCAAAATGCATAATTAAAAAATGAGTAAGTGGTGCCTAGGAATGAATGTAGCTCAGTGGTAGAACATTCGCCTAACATATGAGACTCTGGATTTGAACCCTACCACTGCAATAAAAATAAATAAATAAGTGGGTTGGGTATGGAACTCAGTGGTAGAGCACTTGCCTAGCCATGTGTGTGACCCTGGGTTCAGAACCTTAGTACCTGAAAAAAAAAAGGGTTCACAGAATTGATTTATCTAAGTGAATAAAATATTTGTATAATGTAAAAAGGCATAGTTTTAAAATACATACAACATTGTGCTAGGCGTGGTGGCATATGCCTATAATCCCAGTGGCTCGGGAGGCTGAGGCAGGAGGAGGATCTCGAATTCAAAGCCAGCCTCAGCAAAAGTGAGGCTCTAAGCAATTCAATGAGATCCTGTCTCTAAATAAAATACAAAAAAGGGCTGGGGATGTGGCTCTGTGGTTAAGCACCTCTGGGTTCAATCCCGGGCACCAAAAAAATAAAAAATAAAATACATACAACATTGTTGTTGGCACATATATTGTACTCAATAGAATTGTTTTGAATCCTTGGGTTATTGATCATGATAATGAGAAATATTGATATTTGACTTTTTTAGGGGGTAGGGAGGCTAGATATTGAACTTAGGGTACTTTACCACTGATTTACATCCCCAGCCCTTTTGGTTTTTATCTTTCTTTTTTTTTTTTTTTTTTTTTTTTTTTTTTTGCAGTGCTGGGGATTCAACCCCAGGACCTTGTGCATGCAAGACAAGCACTCTACCAACTGAGCTATATCCCTAGCCCTAGTTTTTATTTTGAGACAGGGTTGCTGAGGCTGGCAACCAGTTGCTGAGGCTGGCCTGGAACTTGCAATCCTCCTGCCCTGGCCACCCAAATTGCTAGGATTACAGTTGTGTACCACAGATCTGGTCTTATATTTTCTAATTTTTTTAAAAATATCCTTAAAGCTATTGAACTTTCTGGGACACTTCACTTGACTAGTTTCTGAATTTCTTCTGAAGTCAGGATATCATTTAAAGTCAGTTTGATTCTGAATCCAGCAACATAAAAAAGGATTACATACTCAGACCATGCAAAGATGGTCCAACATCCTAAAATCAATTAACACAATTTGCATATTAATAGTAAAGGATTAAAAGCACGTTATTGTATCAATAGATTCAGAAAAAAGGATTTGACAAAATCTAAACCATAATAAGAATTCTCAACAAACTTGAAAGAGAACTTCCGCAATGTGATAATAGTCATCTATAAATACCTACAGCTAACATCATACTTAATGATAAGATACTGAATGCTTTTCTCCTTAGGTCAGGAGTATGCAGGCATGTCAGTTCTTGTAGCTTCTATTCAGTGTCATACTGGAGCTTCTAGTCAGTGCAATCAGACGAGAGTAAGAAATAAAGGCATCAAGATTAGAAATGAAGAAGTTTTTATTTAAAAATGACATGATTTTGTATGTAGAAAATCTTACATAATACACACACACACACACACACACCTGTTAGAACTAATAAACAAGTTCAGCAACTTATAGAATATAAGATCAACATATTAAAAAATTGTGCTCTACATATAAGCAATAATCTGCAAATAAAAATTAAGAAAAAAAATAAAATAAAATAAAAAAATTAAGAAAACAATTCCATTTAAAATAGTATTAAAATGAATAAAATAAGTTGTCCCACTTATCTGCAATTTCTCTTTCTGCAGTTTCAGTTACCTAAGAACAACCATGGTCAAAAAATATGAAATGGGAAATTCCAGGGATAAATAACTCATATATTTTTAATTGTGCACTGTTCTGAGCAGTATCATGAAATCTCTCACAATCCTGCTTTGTCCTGCCTGAGATATGAATCATCCCTTTGTCCTTGCTATATATACCACCCACACTATTGTTCAACTAGTAGCCATCTTGAATATCAGATTATTGTCACACGCAGTGCTTGTATTCAAATAATCCTTATTTTACTTAATAATGGCCCCAAAGTGCAACAGTGGTAATGCTAGCAATTCAGGTATGCCAAAGGCAAACCATAAAGTGCTTTCTTTAAGTGAATAAGTCAATTTTTTGTCTGTATAGATGTATATATTCGAAAAGACATAGCATGTATGAGATTCATTACTAACCAAGGTTTCAGGCATCTACTGGGGGTCTTGAAATATAACCCCCCACTGATAAGCAGGGTACTCCTTACTTTTAAATAAATTTAACAAAAGAAGTACAAGACTTGTTCACTGAAATTTTCAAACTATTGTTGAGGGAAATGAAAGGTGATCTAAATAATCGGAGAGACATTCCATGTTCACTGATTGGCATGATCAATATTATTAAGATGACAATTCTCCCAAAGTGACCTGTAAATTCAACTAGTGAACGTTGAATAGGAGTTTGAGCTAACCATAACAAGAAAACTTAACAGGGAAATTTCTTTAAAACACACACAAGTCAGATTGTATTAAACAGTATTTTATGTCCTTTTCCTCATATTTATATAGTATGATCACTCTTTATATTGGCTAGAATCTGAAATCAGTCTTTGCCACAGGCCTGTGTCTTAGAAAAGTAAATCTAATAATGTGCTGCTTTCTTATTTGTAAGCTTTGTTTATTGTTGACATTCTTAAACTTTTTATAATATTAAAAAAAAAAAGGTTGAGAGTAAGTCCAATGTGGTGGTGCACACCTGTAATCCCAGAAACTTGGGAGGCTGAGGCAGGAGGATCACAAATTCAAAGCCAGCCTCAGCAACTTAGCAAGGCCCTAAGCAACTTAGTGAGAACCTGCCTCAAAATAAAAAATGAAAAAGGGCTGGGGTTGTGGCTCAGGGGTTAAGCACCCCTAGGTTCAATCACCAGTACCAGCATCTCTGACCTGCTGAGGGACGGAGTTGTGCTCTTTTGTTTTCTAAGCTCCTTAACTCTTGCTTTCTTGTGTTTGACTCCAGATAATAGAATGTGGATATATAGAGATAGTGTGAACTGATGACCTGAGAATGTGTTTTGGAGTCATATAACCTTATTTTGAATCTTGCAACATAACCTAAGACTTATCCCAGAACCAAAGTACACATGAGATGTGTACCTGAACACCACCTCTCAAGCTCAGTTTCTTCACGTGTAAAAAGAAATACCTTCCTCACAGGGTGGTTGTCTAGATCAAAGAGTAAAGCTCTCCGTTGTATCTGGCACTGGAACATGGTAGCTAAGAAGTATTATTTCATCAGGAGGCCCTGGGCGGACGCAAGGTGGAACTGGAGGAGCCAACTGGTCCCCATGGCGGCCGTACTGGAGCCAGGTGAGCCCAGGAAGGGGAAGGTAGAATTAGAAGATCATGTGATGTTGGAGTAGGAGGATTTATCTTGGTGACTTTAGGATGCTGGTTTCTCTGTAGGTATAATTATGCAAAGCAAAGAATCCAGGAAAGAATTGCCAGAGAAGGAATTAAAAATCAGATTTTATATGAAAGCACCCACCTTGATCCTGAAAGAAAACAAATCAACAGCAGTAGCAGCAATTGAACAACTCTGAGCATAGGAATCCAAAACATCTCCCTCAAGTCAGTGTGAACACTGGGACCAACCACATAAAATATTGATACAATAAAATTAAGTTAAAAAAAAAAAGAGAGAAGTATTATTTCCCTCCTTACACTTCTCCATGCACCCACCACCCACTTCCACCTTGGCTCATGCACACCCATCATCTTTCAGAAACAGGCTTGCCTTCCAACAAAAAGTCACCCCATCCTGCTCACGTCATTTCTCTTCCTGCAGTACGTAAACTCATTGCTCACTCTGAAAGAATGAAAATCACTGTTTACTGTCCTCTCTGCCTCTTAGACAATTGTTGCTTTTTCCCCTATCTTATCTCAACACATGAGCTTTATCATTGAAAGAGAAAAATGTCAAGACAAAAAGCCTGTTTTGTTTTGCTTTTTGGTTTTCCAAATTTTAAGCCCTTGTTTTTGTTGTACCAAAGAATTTTAATTTAACCTAGTCCATGGAAAATAGCAATTCACAGCTTAAAGATTCACTGAATTTACTCAGAGTGAGTTGGACTCACAAAACCCATTTAACTGAATGAGTGTTTGTATTCAGAGTTACAAGTATGCTTGAAATGTGTCCTTTGATTTTCCCTCCAGTGGTGATGGGTTTGCTCTTAGATGGGTTCTCACTCTCGTGAAACCCTGTCTTTTGTCCAGGACATAAATTCAGTGTCTCTCATAGAGCTCTGTACTGGAAACTAGAACATAAAAATGGTAAATAATATACGCACTGGACAAATAAAATTTGAGGCAAGATGCCATGAGACTGCACCTTCCCCAAAAGAGCTCCTCCACCCTACAATGGAAGCCCTTTCTCTTTCTGGGTCTTAAACTGAAAGATTGTCTACAAGACATCTTCAGGGTCATTAACTCACTTTTTGTAAATTTTTTTATTAAAAAAAAAAGGTGAAGATATTTTCAGAAAACCTTCAGATATCCTATTCTGAATGTAATGGCTTTTAAGATCAGCGGCACACACCAGGGCAGGGCCTTGAGCCTCCACAACATCTCTGCAACAAGAAAAATAAAAGGAAAGAACAGAGGGAGCCGAGAACTTCTGGTTGGTTGGTAGGGGAAGCCTTCACTGAAAAAGTGTCCTTTAAAGCCAAACATGAAGAATGAGATTTCAAGAGACAAATGTGAGCACTTTCTTCCTAGAGGGAGAGCACGGATTTGTGGGAAGTTAGAGGGTGCAGATGTGTCTTAGTCCACAAACCAATGGGTAAGAAATGCAACAATACATCTATATTTTAATTTCCTCGCCAAGTTCTCACTATTCTGAGAATGAGAACTTTTAATTAGGTAATTGCTGGGCACCCCTTCTTCCTCCAGAGTCGTAGAGTAAACAACACTAAAATTTCAGGGATGAGTGGGTAGGGACTCTAGTCCTTGGTCATCATCATCCAACTCTGAGACCCTGACATCTGCTGAGATGCCTATCATTCTCTTGTGGTTCCTAGATGACTGTTTGCCAACTTGCTCCTAAGTGGACCCTCACTCCTGCCCACAAAGCCCTTTTAGGATTTTGGCTCTCTCCATCTACATGGTTGACATTCCTGGTTTCTGCTCCAGGATTCAATTTGCTTCTCTTCATTATGTGACAGGTCGTTAGGACAACACTGACATAAACCACAGCCCTTCCCTACCAGTCAGTGTATCTCAATTGACTGAAGCATAATCCTTTCCTCGCTGGGAATGCACTTCCCTAGTCAGTGTTTCTTTTAGGGTGTGTGTATAACTGAAGTTGATCCAAACTGAAGTCCAGAAGTATTTTTCCATGACTGGGAAAAGAGAAATCCTCCTTCTGAACAGGCAGATGTGAGGCTTGGGGCTTATATAACCATTTTGCTGTTAGGAGAAAAACCTGCCTGAGGTCAAAGCCAACACCCATAAGAGAACAGCAAGGGAGCCAGTGCCTGATCAGATCACTCCCATCTCTGATCTTCTAGTACTGAGCTAATGAAATCCATTTATTATTTAAATCAGTTTCAATTGGATTTCCTGTAAGCAAAAATAACCAAAATGGTTTTGGTACCATAATGAAAGTACAAATAACCAGGACGGGAGCAGACTTCATGGATCAGCTATGCTTTTTATTTAGTTGCAGAGCCATCCATCAGATAGACTCACTTTCTGGGTAGAAAATGGCACTGATTACAGGGGAGGTGTGGGTTTATATGGGTTACATTGCGGGGTGTCTCAGTCCTTGAAGACTTTAACAGGACCTGGACAAAAGGTTGCAAACATCTGGAACTTGTTTCTTCTGGGCACAGTTTTTAATTAAGCAGGGTTTTTACAGGGAAGGGATGGAGGGCTCAGGGTTCAGAGTCCAGTGCTCATCTGACCTCCAGGGGTCATTGTATTGCCATGGGGACAAAAATCAATGTATAGTTTCACTGTCATGTTACTAAGAAATTATTTATTAGAAAGATCAAAGCTTGGGCTTCCCTCTTCCTCCCTCCTCCCAGGTCACACACTGTCTTGGGGGGTTTATCCCATATCCTTCATTTCCTGTTACTTCTATCCAAAAGCTTTCTAACTAAACCAGTCTACTAAAGTGACACTCCTGGGTACAATGAAAACATTTCGGTTGGAGCTCAGGAAACTCAGTACGGTTACTCAGGTTTCATCTGCTAGAAACACTGCATTGTTTTTTACTGTCTTGTTGCCTCCTGGAGCTCCACCCAGAATATGGGGACTAGATCGCCTCCATTTTTATATCTCATAAATCCATGGTGGGGGTTGTCAACCTACACCTCCTCCCTAGAACTCAGCCAAAAAACTTTCATTGTTTCTCCTCCGGCCTCTGCCTCTCCCCTACCCTAAGGCTTCCTTCCCTACTTGGGGAGAGAGTGGGAGTACAGGCTGTAGGAGGGTAGCCTGCTCACTGGGTACCCCCAAATCAATTGTCTCTCCTCTGGGTCCTTTCACTGTCCTTGCCTGAACTCCTGATGGGGTGGGGTGGGATAAGGAATAAAGGATAACAGATGACAAAAAAATCAAGGCAAGAAAGAGAAAGCCATCAGAGGGTGGTGCTCCCTGGTCAAAGCAAGGTCTGCACCTAAAATAGAGACCCAACACTATTGACCCCCATGTTAATATTTGAAGCCCAGACCTCACTCCTGAACTACAGACTCATATTCGACTCCCTCCTCACCCAGTATTTCCTCTTGGAGGCCTAACAGAAACCTCACATTTACCTTGTCTAAAACAGAATTTGTCCTAGCAGTCTTTTCCAACCATGTTTGTCAAGTCACCTTTCGAAGTCACCTTCTGTGGCAAGGTCAGTAAAGGTCCCTCCTAGAGAGAAGTGCTAAGGGTTCCCTTAAGTCTTCTCTGCTATTCTGTCACCACTAAACCTTCCTCCCTATCTAGGCTCATAGTATGTGTCCCTGCAGGGTGCTGCCCATGTGTCCCAGTGCCTAAGAATATAGTTGACGGCGAACTTGTATATGATCAATGACAGATCAGAATGCAGCCCCAGCAAACAGACGGGTATACGCCAACAGCAAACCTCTTGCTGCCCAGGGTCTCCAACCTGATTTCAATTCCAGCACTGCAGGGACACATATGGATTTTGTGAAGCCCAATCCAATGGAATGGCTGCTGTCAATTGTATTGTAAGAAAAACAATGCAATATGATGAACATAAAATCAGAATCAAACATAAATTAATATTTAGAATCAGAAAAGAGATGGGTGCAGTGACCCATGCCTATAATGGCAGCAATTTTGGAGGCTGAGTCAGGAGATTGCAAATTCAAGGTCAGCCTTGAAAACTTAGCAAGAAATGGTCTCAAAATGGAATAAATAAAAAAGGGCTGGGGATGTAGCTCAGTGGAAGAGCACTGCTGGGTTCAATTCCCAGTACTACAGAAAAAGAAGGAAGAAAATTATAATTTAATAATAAATAAATAAATATAATAAATACAAATAATTTTAATTTCCTGATATGACAACATAAATTTTTTTAATTTTTAAAATATTTTTAGTTGTATGTGGACACACAAATTCTTTATTTATGTGGTGCTGAGGATCAAACCCAATGAGTGCCTCACACATGCAAGGCAAGCACTCTACCACTGAATTACAGCCTCAGCCCCCAGCATATTTTTTTCTCTGACATTTTTAAATATATATAAATTTTTTAATACACATAATATAAAATTAACTTTGGCATATGGTTCATGAATTTTGACATCTATTGATTCATGTAACTACTAGCACAATTAATACACAGAATAATTAATTACACTCCAATTCCCTCATACTGGCCCTGTATAATCAAACCCACCCCTCAACCTTAGTCCCTGACAAACATTGATTTCTTCATCTCCTATATAATTTTACTTTTTCCAGAATGTCATACAAGTGGAATCACATACTACTTAAAATTTTTGAACTGTCATTTTTCATTCAACAAAATGATTTTGTTATTCATTCATCTAAGTGTATCTATAGTTTAGTCTTTTTTATTGTTGAGTTCCCAAAAATTCTACTTCCCTCACAGATATTCCTGTTATGCTTAATGACAAATCTCTGTTCTTCTAGTTGTTCCAGCCAAAATTTCTAAGTATCCTTCCACCCTTCTTTTTCTCTCAACTCCACTTCCAATCAATCCATCAGGAGATCAGGTTAACTCTGCTTTCAAAATATATTGAAAATCCAGAGGCTTCTCAGCACTTGCTTTCCCACCACCTCAATCTGAGCCACATCACCTCACACCTCAATCTGAGCCACATCACCTCACTGAGGTTACTATAACTAACAACCTCCCATCTGGTCCCTGGGCTACCCCCTCAGCTTCCCTAGGCTGTTCTCAGTCTAGCATCTGCAGTGGTCTTTTTAAAAACAGAAGTCAAATTATAAGACATCTCTGCTCAAGGTCCTGCACATTACTCCACATTCCAGCAGGTAAATGACAAAGGCTTTACAACATCCTACCAGACCAGGCACCATCTCTGACTTGGTCTCTGCTTTTCTCCTCCTCGTATACCGGTGAGTTCTGCTTCCTCAGGTGTTGAAGTATAACGCCAGAGAAGCAAGCCAAGGCAAGCATATTAAGCAGGTTTTATTTAAAAGTAGTAATACAAACTTCTCTGGGGAGGGAGAAGGGGGGCATCCTATATCTTTTATAGGTTAGGGTCTTCTTTGTTCTGCCCCTTCCTCTGACCCTTATCTCTCCTTCCTGCCTATATGGCAGTGGTGACACAGCAAAAAGGTGGGATGCTAATGGCAGGGGGAAGGACCACATGGAGATTCAGGTGGGGCCCAAGAGGTATTAATTAGCAACTCCCTGCCTGCACTTTTGGGGAGGGGCAGTTAAGCAGGTAACCTTGGTGATCAAAGGGCTGTAGAGACACTGACATTCCAATCTCCCAGGGGGTCTCCAACTTCTCAGACTCTGATGGCCTCCATTCCTTGATTTGACCAGATTCCCTGATTTCTACACTAACTGCCTGTCCAATTCTGGCTTCACTACTGGTTTTCTCAGCCTGGAATTCTCTCCCCTCAGATGTCCATTTGACTAGTTCGCCATCTCTTTTGAGGCTCCGATGACATCTCACTTATCAATGAAACTTATACCAACTACTCTGTGCAGTACTGTAACCTGCCCTGTTCCACCTCTGGGCACTTCTGTCCCTCTTACACCACAGATTTTCATCTACAAGCACAAAAGTAACCAAGACGGGTGGAGACCTCATGAATTCAGCACAGCCTTTTTTCAGCAGCAGAGTCAGGCATCAGATGGGCTCACTTTCTAGGTGGCACTGATTACAGGGGAGGTGTGGGTTTATATAGGTTACATTGCGGGGTGTCGCAGTCCTTGAAGACTTTAACAGGATGTGGACAAAAGGTTGCAAACATTTGGAACTTGTTCCTTCTGGGCACGGCTTTTGATTAAGCAGGGTTTTTACAGAGCAGGGATGGAGGGTTCAGGGTTCAGAGTCCCGTGCTCATCTGACCTCCAGGAGTCATTGTATTGCCACGGGGACAAAATCAATGTGTAGTTTCACCATCACGTTACTGAGAAATGATTTATTGGAAGGATCAAAACTTTGACTTCTCTCTGCCTCCCTCCAGTTTCATATCCTTCAAAGCCTGTCACTTTATAATTAACTTACATGCTATCCTTATTGTTTATTGCCTCTATTCTCTAGTAGAATGTTGGCTCCACAGGGCAGGAGTCTCTGTCCTCTTCATTGCTACATCCCAAGCACCCAGTGCAAAACCTGCTCCCTAACTGGTACTCAATATATGAATATATATAAGTGAATGAAGAAGAAAAAGTATAAATTCTGGGGAGTAATACTTTCTTACAGACAAAGCAAGTCAATCAATGAAATGCACACATTTCCAAACTCTGAAGACTTGAAGGCACTATCAAGAGCCTCAGCCCTTTCAGCTGAGGGGCAGAGGACAACACCTGTGGCTTAGGATTTAGCCATGGCTGGTAGCCTCAGTATCTTTCATGGTTAAAGGTTTACTCCCAACACCTGCTAGACCCAAGGCTGCGAAGGACAGCTGTGCAGGTTGTACATGATATACAGAACCAACACGGGGGCCCCGCCTGCTCAGCTTTCCTTATCCACCTTGATAATACCTCACACCCTCAAATTCCAGTATGTAGAAAGGCTCCACCCTTCCCTCAGGGCACCCTGAAAGAAATGGTTATATCCAAGCAAGGGATCTTGATATTCCTCCCTATTAAATACCTATTATGTGTCAGACATTATATCATTTAGTTACACAAATATCCATAAATCAAGCTCATAACACACAGGCTCCCAAGGCCAGATTAATCTATGGGAGGTGCTCACAAGTTGCTTAAGAAAGCAATAACAACCGTGGTGCTAGGGTGAGGGCAGAGTTTCCTCACTCCTCTCAGTGGTGAGTAAGCATGGGCTGCTTGCGAAACTCACACGCTTCACCAGAGCCTGGTTTTCTGGTTCCTTTCTGTCTTTGCAGTCTAGCAATCTTTTTTTTTTTTTTTTCTTTCAATAGCTTAAAACTTTATTTTCATTAACAAATGACCCAAGATTAATTTTCAAGGCATACACAAAAACAGGGCTGCTTGATTAACAGAAAAAAAAGCTTTCTGCCAAGATCTCTCCCTCCCACCAAAGAATAAACTAGTCTTTGACCTGCCACCTCACCTCCTCACGCTAGTGTCCTCCCAATTAGCCCATTCGGGTTGGAAGCTTTTCCTGAAGCTCAAATGTTATTTTCACCCACAGGTAAAAGAAAAACCAACTGAAGAATTATTTGAGTAATGTCTCTCATGCAGCCAACAAAACTTTATCGAGCACCCACTATGAACCAGGCTCTTTTGTAGGTACTAAGGATTCAATAAATGAGAGAGACAGATTCTGGTTCACAAGGAGCTTACATTCTAGTAGAGAGAAAATAAGACAGACAAATACTTTTTTAGAGGTCAAAATATCAAATAGTAGCTGGGATGGTGACACATACCTATAATCCCAGTGACTTGGGAGGCTAAGGCAGGCAGATCACAAATTCAAGGCCAGCCTCAGCAAATTAGCAAGGCCCTAAGCAATTTAGTAAGTACCTGTCTTAAAATTAAAAAAATAGAAAGATCTGGGGATATGGCTTAGTGGTAAAGTGCCCCTGGGTTCAATCCCTGGTACCAAAAAAAAAAAAAAAAAAAAAAAACCACACAGTAAAATAATGCTATGTGGAGTAGGGTTCAGTGGGACACACCTGGAATTCCAGTGGCTCAGAGGCTGAGGCAGGAGGATCATGATATCAAAGCCAGCCTCAGGAAAAGCGAGGCACTAAACAACTCAGTGAGACCCTGTCTCTAAATAAAATACAAAATAGGGCTGGGGATGTGGCTCAGTGGTGGAGTGCCCCTGGGTTCAATTTCTGGTACAAAAAAAAAAAAAAATGCTATGTGGAGAATTAAGAACCTCTAAGACAAAGTGATAGTTAAACTAAGATCCGTAGGTCAAAACAAAAGTTTCCATGCCAAGAATATGACAACAAGCATCTCAGGCAAAGAGAATAGTGCTGAGGTTGGAGGCTAGAACAAATTTGGGGTGTGCACAAGGCAGGGAAATATGCTATGGTGCCCAGTGAACAGTCAGCAAAAAGAAGAGTGGTCATGGATGAGGTGGGAGAAGCAGTCAGGACTCAGTCAGAGGCTCCATGAACTCAGGAAATGCTATGGTTTGGATAAGTGTCAACCAAAGGTCCATGTATTAAAGGCTTAGTCCCCAAGGTGCCGCTATTGGGAGGTGATGTGACCTTTAGGTGGGGCCTACTGGGAGGTCTTATGTTATTGGAGGTGTGCCCTCGTAAGGGATTGTGGAACCTCAGTCTATTCCTCTTCTTCTCTTGCTCTACTTTCTGGTGAATAGTTTGCTCCACTATATGCTCCTTCTATAATGTGCTGCCCTCAATCATGGCCCGAAACTCCCAGAATCATGAACCAAAATAAACCTTATCTCTTTATAACTTAATTGCCTCTGGTATTTTGTTATATAACAGAAAGCTAACTAATATAGGAAAGGAGTGTAAACTTGATTAAATGCTAATGAAGGGTTTTAAGTAGGAGAGATGATGCACCATGATTGATGTTTCTAGGATTACTTAGGCCACTGGGAAAAGAATCAGTTTTAACTGGGCAAAGATGGAAACAGGGAAACCAGTTGGGAAAAAACACACTAGTCTAGGAGGGGGATAATGATAGCAGAGTAGGATGCAGCAGTGGAGGGAGAGAGACCTCAGAATCAGATGTTTTGGAGGAGAGTTGAAAGGATCTGCCAATGGATTGGACATAGGATATGAATAGAGAGGAATCCAGGATGACTCCTGGGTATTTGGTCTGACCACACTGTGTTCACAGATACCTGGTCTATGTGAGTTGCCTCCCAAGCAAGCTGAATAGTATAGCTAATCTCCCATCTACTTTCCATGTAAAAACATGCCCAGCATTTGCAATGGAGCTTTCCATGTGCAGAATCATACATGGATAGACATCCTCAACCAGGCCTCCTGCCAGGGGCAGTGGCACACACCTATAACCCAAGCCACTCAGGAGGCTGGGGCAGGAGGATCACAAGTTCTAGGCCAGCCTCAGAAACTTAGCAAGACACTAACCAACTTATGGAGGCCCTCAGCAACTTAGGGAGATCCAATCTCAAACTAAAAAATAAAAGGGCTTGGGATGTGGTTCAGTGGTAACGTGCCCCTGGATTCAATCCTAGTACAAAAAAAAATAAACAAGGCCTTCTCCAGACAGCCCTGACATTGATTATGAAATTTTCCTGTTTAAAATAATGACTATAAAGAAAGTGTATATTTAATGCCTGAAGCAAGTGAGGAATAAACCTATTGCCTACATATTCATAATAATGTACGCAACCAATGTACATGCTACTGTAAAATTATGTGAGAACAAAAATTAATTGCAGGTCATATTTGTCCAGATCCTTTTCAATGTACTTTTTCTGTGTGTTCAGTGCTGGGAATTGAACCCAGGGTGCTGTGCTTGCAAGGCAGGCACTCTACCAACTGAGCTATATCCCCAGTCCTGTCCAGATCCTTTTATAGAATTTAATATAAGGAATAGGTCTTGTTTATAATCAGGATGCCTTGATTTCAAAATATTTAGAGAGGTTATAATCCCCATTATATAGAAGGGTAAACTGAAGTACAGAGGAAATAATAAGTGCAAGCTCAAAAAGTGAAATGTTTTACTCCAAGGTCACACAGCTTGTCCCTGGCAATGCCAGATCTTCTGGCCCTTGAGTCAACCCAATGTTCTTTCCACCATGTCATATGGTTTTCCCATAAATTATTATAGTACTGAATATCCCTGGACCCCAGGGAGAAAAGATAAGTGAAGTTCAAAAATAGAAAGACTATTTGAAATCTAAGTAAAGGCACACAATCAACATTCAGGGAGTATGCCAGGAAGACAGCAGGAAGACCCTGCCCTCGAGATATTTAAAGCAAGAGAGTTGGTCATTTGGCAGACATTCCTAAGCACCTACTATGCCAGGCATTGTATCAGACACCAGGCATACAAAGATGAACCGCAAACAGTACCTTCTTTTAAGAAACATGAGTCTATGAGAGGAAAAAAAGCATATTTGAAAAATGTTAAAAAAAAACATACAAAAAAAGGCACTACACTGGTTCTTTACCACACCAAAAGCATCCATCAATTTCATAAGATTCTGCTTCTAAAATTGGCTCTTTCATTTCTTTAATTAATCACACTAGCTCTGTGGCATCGTGCCACTGAAGAAAAGTAAGTACTTATTTATTTTACCATTACTAGTAATTCTAAGAACTATTGCAGTTTCTCATGGCTTCACAGAAGTATAATCATTTATGCTGACAATAAGTGCCAGTCACAACAATAGCATATTAACACAGAGAAATGTTTATTAACGATGATGGTAATGCTAAAGGAGTCATGCCACAAGGAGTTAGTGAATTCTTTCTAGAGTAGGTGATTTTATAATCAGACTTAAAGGAAGAGGCTTGTTCTGGTGAAGGAAAAGGCAAAGCAATTACTACCTACTATCAACTTCTCAAGTGTTTTGACATACATTATTAATTGTTCTCTATAGTAACAAAGAGTAAGACTATAGGGAAATTTTGCATTTCAGTAGAAAATTATACATTGTCTTAAGCAGACACCTCCAGTTAGCTGACTCCAAACCCATGGGTGCTATTTTACATTCTGGAAGTTATAGATAACAGATAATGCAAAGTAATTTTTATCTATAAACATGCAAGTTCTGTCCTGTCCAATGGAAGAGCCACTGACTTCCTCCCTCCCTTCTAGAAAACCAGTTTTGCCTCTACTTTCACATTTATCTTAATATTTCACGCTTGTAAATGTGTCCATTCTTCAGAACCCCTTTTAAAACAATTGCACAATTTTCCTGGTTCAAGCTGGGGTTGTGGCTCAGTGGCAGAGGGCTTGCCCAGCACGTGTGAGGCACTGGGTTTAATCCTCAGCACCACATTAAAAAAAATAATAATAATAAAGTTATAAAAAAATAAAATCGCTGTCCTTTAAACAAAATTTCCTGGTTCCTTCTGCTATGGTTCGGATCTGGAATGACCCCAAAGGTCCAAGTGTTGAAGGCTTGGTGGCCAGTCCATGGCACTACTGGGAGGTGGTGGAATCTATAAGGGATAGACCCCAGTAGAAGGAAGTTAGGTCTTGGAGACTGTGCCTTTAAAAGGGGCACTGGGACCCTGGCCACTTCCTCTCTTTTTGCTTCCCTGCCACCATGAGGTGACCAGGCCTCCTCCATTACTGCACTCCTGTCATGATGTATTGGGTTGCCAGAGGCCCAAAGCAATAAGGCTAAGAAACTGTGCACTAAAAACAGGAGCCAAAATAAACATTTCCTCTTATAAGTCAGTGATCTCAGGTATATTGTCATAGCGATGAAAAGTTGACTGGCATACTCTTATAGATTAATTAATAGAATAAAATTTTAACACACGTTCATTTTTATGTCTGTATAAGGGTCATGACTCAAGGATTCAGAATGGATAAACTCCATAAGACAGTGTGTGACCCTGGAGGAGGTGGCGAGAGGGAAGCCAAAGCTTTTATCCTTCCAATAAATCATTTCTCAGCAACGTGACAGTGAAACTACACATTGATCTTGTCCCCGTGGCAATACAGTGACCCCTGGAGGTCAGATGAGCGCTGGACTCTGAACCCTGAACCCTCCTCCCTGCCCTGTAAAAACCCTGCTTAATCAAAAGCCGTGCCCAGAAGGAACAAGTTCCAGATGTTTGCAACCTTTTGTCCAGGTCCTGTTAAAGTCTTCAAGGACTGCGACACCCCCCAATGTAACCTATATAAACCCACACCTCCCCTGTAATCAGGGCCATTTTCTACCCAGAAAGTGGAGACTCCACTGCTGAATAAAGGCTGTGCTGAATTCGTGCAATCTGCTCCCATCCTGGTTATTTATACTTTCATTATGGTGCCAAAACCATTTTGGTTACTTTACCTTATTTTGAATGTTGTCTTTTAACCAGATAAAAGAGTGATAGACAATATAGGAAAATGGGGGGAAATGAGGGGATGAGGAAGAGACAGAAGGAAAAAAGATAAGGTGATTCTCTGGTAAAATCTGAGGGAATCATTTAGAATCAGGTCTTTGAAGTCAACTGGATATAAACTTTTCTTTGGGGTTGTGATATGAGTGTGTGTTGGGAAAATACAATTAAAAATCTTCCCTCAACCCAGAAAACCTCTCAACAAAGCAAGAGAAAGAAAACACTTTTATTATTGAATATGCATTAAACCAGAATGTGATGCACATTCCATGCGGCCCACTAGGAGATGCAAAGACAGAAAGGAATCTCAGCTTAAGCACAGTCAAGCAGATAAACCCTCTATACGTGTTCTCAAGACCAACCATAAATAACGAAGTAAGAGGACCTGGCAGCACCACTTATTACACACAGTGCATCCTAAATTTACCAGATAGTAGGGGCAACCATCTGTGTTAGTTAATTGGTTTCAGACAAAGAAGAAATAAATTTGTCCTATCTTTGTGACAGAAAATAGCTTTGCAACTGGGAGCTAGATGTTCACTGAAGTTAGCCTCCTACCCTCCCATTGAAACTGGATACAAAGACACTATCTTCCCTGGATGTTTTCATTCCAAACAGATGGTTCCCAAGTGCTTGAAAAAGATGTCCCTGGGCAAAGGCTTATTTAAATTTTAAAAGGATTTCATATACTTCAAAGAGATGGGAAAGAATTTACAAGGTTCCTAAACTAAATGCTCTAAGAAAACAGACCAGAGCACATTTCTTCCCTTATTTTTAACAGGGAGAACTGAGACTCCTAAGTTTGAATTTGCCTTACATGTGCAAATCATCACTCAGGCAATTGTAGTGTTCACCTGCACAATTGAGGTGTGGCAAATGCCTTCCCCCCATATTGTAATGTTCAGACCCCCACATGCAAGTCCAGTTCCATCTCCTACGGTCCCAACTCCCCTTAGGCATACAGAAGCCCCTGTGTGACTATACATATCCAAGAGGGGGAAAAGAGGTTTGGGTTTGTTAGTGTTGAGACTAAAAGATGCCATCATTGCTCAGACCGGTTGTTCCTGGAAGAGTCACTCTGGGAGCTAGTGTCACAGATGTCCTGAGGGAAGTCAGAGGAACTTTCCATTCTCTGCAACAGTCTGAGGAGTTCCTCAGGAGAGGACAAGCTCATGTCAGTTCTGTCAGGGGTTCTCCAACTGACATACCTCTTTTGATGCAGCTACCTCCCCAGCAGGTGAGTCTTCCCTGAGAAAGTGGGTTCCAGCCCAGGCTACCTAACAGACTAAGAGCTGTGTTTTTCTCTCCCTCAATTCAGCAGTGCAGAGATCCAATCACTGGCTCCATTCCAGCCATGATGGCAGTTCTATGGCATGGAAATGGAACTCCTGGTCTTCCCTGCCACCAAATCTAGAACTGAACATGCCATATTCCTCCAATCAAGGCTATCTAACTTTGAATGTTGGGGCAAGAGATTGGACTCCTATAGCCTGTCCTTTCAAGAGATTCTTGAGTTCCTATAAATTTTCTACCTCCCTCTTAAAGCTATGAACATTAAAGAAATTAGAATATGGACTCCAGATGTAGCTCAGCGGCAGAGTACTTGCCTAGCAATCACGAGGCCCGAGGGAGGTATCTTAGTCCATTTCCTATTGCTATAACGAAATACCTGAGACCAGGTAATTTGTAAAGCATAGAAGTTTATTGGATCACAGTTTTGGAAATTAAATCCAAGAACATTGTTTTGACATCTGTTCAGTGTCTGGCGAAGGCCTGGGCCTTCTTGCTGCAGGATGACTTGGCAGAAGATATCACAGGTGATGAGAAATCATGTTAGCGCAGTTCTTTCTTCCTCTTCTTATAAAGCTATCACTGCCACCAGGGAAACCTCACCCTCATGACCTCAAGTTCTGCAGGCATCTAACAACACTTACATTAATTACCTTAGAACTTGAGAAAGAATCTGTGTATTCTCAATTCCCAAATTCAGCTTTGATATTAAAGTCTACTTCTCCTTTGCAATGAGGAAAAGAAATGAGTTAAGTTTTAGAAAGAGACATAAACCCTTGAGATAAATAATCAGATTAATTAGTCCTACTGGCATTTAAAAGCAATCACATGGTCCCCCCAATGTACGCACTTTGAGAAAGCACAGGACTAATTCATTCCAAATCATCTCCAAATTAGAATTAAATTCATTTCAAACACTCCCCAAATAGAATAGTTTTTGCTAAGGTTCTGAGTCTTTTTCTAATCATCTTTCCTTTTTTTTTTTTTTTAAGTATGGGCCACATGGTGGGGCAGGCAACAGTGTGCCTTCTTTTGATCCTTTGCAGAATTGGAAAGAGAAGCCAATTTTAGTGCCTTGAGAGTGACCCTTTCACTGCTCTGTGTAACAGATTGGAAACTTCTGCTCATCAACGTGCTTTTTTTTTTTTTTTTTTTTTTGTGGTGCTGGGGATTTGAACTCAGGGCCTTAGTGCTTGTGAGGCAGGCACTCTACCAACTGAGCTACATCCCCAGCTCTCATCTTTCCTTTTTAATTGCTAATTTAAATGTTTCTAATAATTCATACTTGTTTAAAGAATATAGAATAAAGTTCAAAACAAAATGGATTAACTACTGGGATCAATCAAATACTTAACAGCTTTTGAGTTCTTTGCTCATTTTTTTTTTTTTTTTTTTTTGCAGCTGCCAAATTGAGCAATAGGCATGGGGATTTCCACCCAATTTCAAGGGAAATGACCTGAAGAGAAAGTTATATTTCCATTAAGCAGCTCCACTACTCGGGTGACTAATCTTGGTTCATAAGTTTCATGGGCCCTAGTGACTCACTTCTCTAGTTAAGATGTTTATTGCCCAGAACATAACACTTAAAGCCATCAAATCCATTTCTACTTTGAGTGATGCCAAAATTAAAAGCAGCACAGGAAAATGAATCCTTCTTACATGTCAGTTACAACATAAATATAAGTGAAAGAGGAATAAAAAAGCTTGTGCTTTTTAAGGAATTTTTTCTTTTTCTGGCATTATTGAGCATTAGGGGTTTTTTGTTGTTGTTGTTGTTGTTGTTTTGCAGGGGTGGGGGTTGGTCCTAGAGATTGAACCCAAGGGCACTTTACCACTGAGCCACATCCCCAGCTGTTTTTTAACTGGCTTTTTATTTTGAGACATGGTCTCGCTGACTTGCATAGGGTGGTAAATTGCTGAGGGTGGATTTGAACTTATGATCCTCCTGTCTCAGCCTCCCAAGATGCTGGGATTACAGACATTCATCACCTCACTTGGCAAAGGGATGTACTTTATGTTGAAAAGGAGAAAGAAGACCATTGACTATCCACATGGAGCTCTCTTATTTGAAACTTGGTGGTTCACCACACACATGGATATCGGCTTCATGTTTAAGAGTCGGATCCCTAAATTTGTCTCATTAGCCATCAGAGGTTCAGTTATGGCTATGCTCGTAAAGGACTAACTAAACTAAAAATGTTGATGCATTCATCTTTTTATGCACACACACAATACAAATGTCAAATAGAAAAAAAAATGTCCAGTGCCCATCATTAATCAAGATACTCACTTCCTAGTTTTTAAAAAATCTGTTTAGATACAAAGCCACAGCCAAGCACAATGGTGCATGCCTACAATCCCAGCTACTTGGGAGGCTGAGGTAGGAGGATCCAAGTTAGGGAGACACAGTCCCAAAAGAAAATAAAAAGGACTGAGGATATAGCTCATAGTACAGCACCCCTGGGTTCAATCACCAGTACCAAAAAAAAAAGGAAAAGGAAGAGGAGGGAGAAGGAGGAGGAGGAAGAGGAGGAAGAGGTGGAAGAGGAAGGGGAGAAGGAGGAAGAAGAGAAGGAGGAGGAGGAAATGGAGAAGAAAAAGAAAAGGAGGAGGAGGGGGGCAGGGAGGAAGAAAAAGAAAGAAGGAAGAAAGCCATCAACAGGAGTTTAGTTTTGAGCACAATGCCTGTCTATTGTCTTACATGTCTGCCCATTGAGCCTGTGAGCTCCTGGTGCCTTCGTTATCCTTGTATTCCCAGAGCCAGCATAGTGCTTGGTACATAGTAAATACTTAATATATATGAGTAAATAATAAAATGATGTGAGTGAAATCCCAGTTGTGATCATGAATAAGGAATGGTGGTCACTGAGCAATGACAGATGAGTGTACCTACCCATCTTCACAGTGGGATCAGTGGAAGTATGAAAGCAAATCCTGGGAAGCAAGTAGAGATGCATGTGAGCCAGGTGGACGGTGCAGCCTGGAATCCCAGCATCTCAAGAGGCTGAGGCAGGAGGAACCCCAGTTCCAGGTCAACCTCAGCAACTTAGTGAGACCCTGTCTCAAAATTAAAAATAAAAAAGGGTTGGGGATGAAGCTCAGGGGCAAAGTGCCCCTTGGTTTAAAAAAAAAAAAAAAAAAAAAAACAAAGGTTGCACATATACGAAGTCAAGATTCATGTCATAATGCCAAATAATGTTTTTAGACAATATTGTGAGAAATAGAAAATAAGATGTAAAAAGCTTTTAGTACAGAAATGAATTAATGTGAAAGGAAAGAAGGGAAAATCCAAAACTAAAACTTAATACATCTGTCACCAGGTGTCCATCAACTCAGAAACTTGGGCTCTAAAAATTAAAAAGCTGGGCAATTCTCCATGGAAAATTTTTAATTTTTTTTAATTTTTATTTTTTTCAGGGCCTCCTGAATGCCAGGCAAGTGCTCTACCACTGAGTCAAATGCTCAGCCCTCCAGAGGAGGTTTAAAATTTTTTCTATTTGCATTTATTTTACCTAATACAGACTGTAGAAAAAAAAACAAAAAATTGGGTAAGTTCACTAGTTAAAATTTCCCAGATCTTGGAAAAAGAGGTCATATTGATGGTGCTTAGGTGGGATGTTGAGAATGTTTGGGTTGAAATGTACATTGATTTAAAAAACTGGCCGGGCATGGTGGCCCACACCTGTAATCCAAGCGACTTGGGAGGCTGAGTCAGGAGGATCTCGAGTTCAAAGCCAGCCTCAGCAACTCAGCGAGGCCCTTAGCAACTCAGTGAGACCCTGTCTCTAAATAAAATA